>CABHPH010081814.1:0-5000 GCA_902168325.1 Peromyscus nudipes | reverse complement strand
TAGGAACTATTGGCATTTGAGAATTTCTGGTGGAGAGAGCTTCATTCTCTTTTGAGGATGTGAACACTGAGAGAATTCCCATACTATAGTGGATAGCCATGCCTCCATGCACATATGAACAACAATAACATTGGACTCAGTTTTAGATGCTACTTTTCTTTTTTTAAAACAAAAACTTGATGTGCAACTGGTACAGGTCTTGAACTCATACAATATAGGGTGAGTTGGAACCCATGATTCTCTAGCTTTAGACTCAAGATTGATGAAAATCCAGGTGCATGCCACCATACCCATGTTTTAATTCACTTTGTTTAAAATATTACAATCAAATTTTCATCTTTATTTTCCAATCCATTGTCAATATGTTACTTCATTACCAATGACCTTCATACTACCAATTCCAACAAAGTATATTACACTGAAAATTCCAGAAAATTTTGCCATAGTTAAAAAGGGTTTTGTTTTGTTTTGTTTTGTTTTTTGTTTTGTTTTTTGTTTTGTTTTGTTTTTAATAACATCATATTTGGAGCAGGACTTGTTGGGAGGAACTGGAAGATACTAAGAAGCAAATTAGGGTATGTATGTCAGATTCATATGTATAATTACAACTCAACTGGGTCTTCACATACACAGAACAATATTGCTTTTTAAACTATATTAAATAAACCTTAGAAATTAATAAAAAAATCACACTCCAAAACTATTGTGTTGAGAACAATAATGTTGAGGCAATCTTTCCTTCTAGTGTCTTCACTTCAAATCCTAGGGGCTATGAATTAAACTGACAAAGATGAACTGAACAGGGATAACTTATGAATATATGTAGATCATTTACAGAAGAAGTAGGTTTTTAAATGATAAAAATTAGAGATTTAGTTACCTTACTTGGTAGGGGAAACAATGGGATGAGAAGTTTGTGTAAGGAGAAAAAATGGATTCATTTAGTGAAAACAACTGTTTCCTGGAAAATAAGCAAAAGGAAAAAAAGTTAATGTTCATCTATATCAATTAGAATAGGCTCTAAATCTCATTTTGGCCATCAATGTTCCTTAAAAGGGTTTTAGTAGGGTTGCTATTATACTTTCTGGGTGGAGGTAACCTTCATTTCTCAGAAACTTTTGCCTTTACTCAGATAAGGGAATCATCAAAATCACTTCCTTCTGAGACTTCTGGGAAAGAAAATGAAACTAGAGGAGAGACAGGAGTGAAAATACTGTACTGTGAACTATTTTTCTGCAAGAGGTATGTCAAATCTATAAGGCAGGGGAGATCTCCCCAGTGAGTCAGGCGAGAACACCATGAAACAGAGCCCAGGTGGGTGCTCTCATCAACTGGAAAATATCACTGGCCTGCTGAATGAGGCTGGCCAGGGAAGAGCAATTGAAGCTTCAATATAAGTGCTGCTTAACTACCTTGGACCTCTGGGACTAGAGCAAGACCCCAGAGAGTGTGTGGATGCACAAGTGTGACAGGGTCCTGTACTGTTGTTCCCTTTCGGCGAGGAGGCCAAGTAGGTGCAGAGTCAACGACATAGACTCTAGGAGAATGTCAAAACAACAAGCTAAGCTTATTGGGGAGAGGCAAGCCTTATATACCCTCCACCCCACCCTGGTGGAATACGCATCTGCTGGTGTGGCATGGCTGCCTCTCATTGGTCCAGATCATCTCCAGATCATGTCTCAGCTGCTGTTGCTAAGCCCCTTAGGCAGACCCAGGTTGGCTCTCAGAAAGTATCATTTTTACTGGTTTGGGCCAGCTGGCCCTCAAGTCTGTGAAGGATGAGTCATCCCATACACAAGAACTACATCAAAGGTACTAGAATCTCAGCCTACATACACCAGAACACCAGGGAACACCTAAGCTGCAGACACCTAGAGTTCTTTCCTACCCTTCCTACACACAGCATCATGTATAGCCTGTTAGCCAGAGGTTTCTGACAGCTTTGCCTTCAACTCAGCACAGCTGTGCCTGCCAAAGGGTACTCAATAACTATTATTGTCATTTCTTATTTTTATCATTTATTTTCTATACCAACATATGCCACATGATGGTTTTGCATATGTATATATATATGTTCCCACACAGTACAAGTCATTCTTCACTAAACTCTATCCACACATTTCATATTCTCCTTCCTATTATTCCTACTTCTTTTCTTCTCTCATTCTTACTGCTTTTCTTTTTGCTTTGTAGTTATAATATTCCATAGACTTCATAACCACCAAAGTCTGTGGAGCCTCAAAGAATCTTAATTTTCTCCTCCCAGGTATGTTACCCAACCTAAATTATATTTTTGTTTCAGAGTTGATCTGGTTATTATCTTTAACAACCTTATTTCATTCACAATCATAAACTTATTAAAGGCATTTCCAGTATGCTCATACTACCCTTGGTTCTTTCTTTTATCTTTTTATTTACTTTTCTCTCATACATTACATTCTAACAGCAGCTCCTCTTCTTCTACTCCTTCCAGTTTCCCACCATCACACCTCCTCTCTTCCCAAGATCTACTATTCCTCCACTTCCCTTCAGAAAAGAGCATGCCTCCCAGGGATATCAGCCAAATATGGCATAACATGATGCAATAAGACTAGGCACAAATGCTCGCTGCTGAACAAGGCAACTCAGTAGGTGGAAAAGGGTACCAAGAGCAGACAAAGAGTCAGAAAAACTCCCACTCGAACCTTTAGGAGCCCCACCAGAACTTCAACCTAAACAACCACAACACATATGCAGAGGACCTTGTACAGAGCATGCTTCTTCCATCTCTGTGAGCCTCTCTATGAGCCCTGCTTAGTTGATTCTGTGGGCTGTGTTCTTGTGATGACCTTCACCCCTCTGGCTCCTACATCCTTCTTCCTTCTTTTCTTCAGGGTTCTTTGAACTATGCCTAATGTTTGGCTTCAGTTCTCTGTATCTGCTCCCATCTTCTTCTAAAGAAAGCCTCTCTGATGACTGGGCTAGACACTGATCTGTGAGTATAGCAGAATATCATTAGGAATCATTTCACTGACTTGGCCAACTGCTATTGACAGTTAATGGCTGTTGGAGGAAAAAAAAAACTGCCAAATTTTGTTGAGAGTGTAGCCCCTGTTAGTTTGTCCGTGCTCCATTAGATGACCTAGCACCTATATGTATACAGGCATCACTAAAACCTCAGCTTGTAGCACGAATCTTAACAGTTCTTATTAATAAAAACAAACCTGAAGCCAGGGATTGGGGTGAATGCTGGAAGATCAGAGAAGCAAAATGAGCCACAGCTAACCTCACCTTGTCAATTTCTCAGCTGATCCTGTTTCCTCAGACTGGAAGCCTCTGAGTCCTCATCCAAATAGATCTCAGCTGAACTGCTGCTCAAAAGCCTAAAAGCTTAACCAGGCCTAAAAGCTTAACCAGTCCTCATGCCTTAAATACCTTTCTGCCTCCTGCCATTACATCCTGGGATTAAAAGCATGAGTCACCATGCTTGGCTGTTTCCAGTGTGGCCTTGAACTCATAGAGATCCAGGAGGATCTCTGCCTCTGGAATGCCAGGATTAAAGGAGTGTGCTACCACTGCCTAACCTCTATGTTTACTATTGTGGCTGTTTTGTTCTCTGACCCTAGATAAGTTTATTAGAGTGCACAATATTTTGGGGAACACAATACCACCACATCAGCTAGTTATTAAAGGGTGATGGTATTGAAGGGTGTATGATCCAAGTACAATATATACATACATATATATGTACAATATATATATACAAATATATATATATTTCATATATAGGCATATATATGAAAATTTCAAAGAATAAATAAACTTAAAAAATTCTGTCTGCATCTATTGAATCTAGTGTTTTCTCCTGAAAGTAAGGTACCAAATCAAGGTTTCCATTTGGGTTCCCCACCTTTATTTTAAGGTGTCTTTAGATATCCAACAGTTGAATGAGATGAGTTGGTTGTTTCAGATAAGATTCACATTATGTGTGGCCCCAAGTATCTGTGATGAAAGCCCTACAGAAGCAAGGCACTAGTATTTATTTTTCTTATGGTGTTAGTCTATTATACTGTGGGTGAGACAAAGTAGCTCACATTATAGCAGCCAGTAAGCAGAAATTGTCTTAGATAGTGTAAGATGGCAAGAAGTCACAAGGAATGCTTGGCTTGTAGATCATATACAAGCTCCTAGATTCAATTTCTTTCTGAAACAAGTTTACTTTCTTTTTGAACTGGAAAGTTTGGTGTATTGGATGGCAAAGAGAAAATTTCTCTTCTCTTGGAGGTTCAGTTCTTTCTCCTGAGCAAAGAGGCCTTGTTCCTAAGAGCCAGTGGGTTTGGTTGTAATGACATTGGTATCATAGTTAGCAACAGAACACGTTGTCTAGCATAAGAGCTCTAAAAATTAACTGAAGCCTCTTTTAGATTTGTATCATTTTTAGAGCAATTTGAATCAGATGAATATCCATTAAGAATAAAGAGATGATTGAGATTTAGTCTGAGGATGAGGACACAAGTTGCCCTGTACATTATATTCCATCATGACAGTATATGCATGTTAATACCAAACACTTCCCAATGAGGAGTCATAGATGAGAAAAGCTTGGAAAATGCTACCATGGTTTAAGGATATTTAGCATTCCAGGACATGTGCTACAAAACAGTCTGCTAGAGACATCCATAGATTGAATTGAATGAGATATAACAACATAACTTGATAACAGTTTTGAAAAGACGTGGTGGACAGTGAATCTTAAATCCATCCTATGGTGATATTTTTCTTTTGTACCAAAATGTTAATTGTATGTTAATAAATAAAGTTGCCTGGGGGTCAGAGCTATTAGCAAGCCATAGGAAAGCAGGGCAGTGGTGGTGTACGCTTGTGATCACAGCACTTGGTAGACAGAGCTAGGTAAGTCTCTGTGTGTTCAGGGATACAGCCAGCATTGGATACACATGCCTTTAATCTCAATACCAACCATAGAACACCTGGAGGTCTATACAAACAGGCTGTGATGAGGC
>CABHPH010081812.1:0-37847 GCA_902168325.1 Peromyscus nudipes | reverse complement strand
ATATATATATATATATATATATATATATATATATATATATATATACTTAAATGATTTCAGAAATTTGGATCACATCAGGTCTTTTCGGTATATTAATTGAAAACATTCATCCTCACATTTCCTGCTTGCCATGCCAGATTAAACTGATTGCTTATGGCTGTAATATTTATGTTTCTGTGCTATGTTTTTGTGACTTAGACTAGTTCTTACTTGTCTGAGCCTTATAACCATGTATGAGAAGTGCCAATCAATTATCAAATTATGGTAACTGATCTACATGATGACTCTTGCACCAAATAATTAAATTCAAGTTGGTGGGAGACCTATTAATTAATCCTACTTGTCAACTAACATAAAAAATATCTCACGGGAAAAGCTGAGGTAAACACATCAATTGGCTTAAAAAGAAGTGGCCAGTTTAGATTCACGTTGCAATTTAAAATATTGACACTCACACATACTTAATAGCTCCTTAGACTCTTCCATCTGTACAAGCTTGAATCATGCTGTGCACTGATCCAAAATGACATTTCAAAGTCTTTTGCTCCACCTGCACTCTTCTCTATCATGTCAATTGCTTACAAGAAATACTGTCAGACATTCTGAGAACTACCTATCACCAGGCACCCACATGAATGCAAAATCAGACCATGCAAACTGTGTATATGTTGAACAAAAATAAGCCACGTAAGAACAGGAGGAGGAAGAAGGTCACTCCTGTTCTGATAACATCCATAACATCAAATTATACATTTTCCTGTATAAAATATGGGACTCTACTTAAAACACTTCTGACCTTATAGAAGAATTAAGAATGATTTTGAATGTCAATTGTATAGCGACGATGCCTGAATGGAAACTTCCTAAACATAAAATTTGGGCAAAAGAGCATTTAATGGATCTTTGGGGGATGTTTCAGTGTTAAAATTGGAATTGTGCATCAACATTTGCAATACCAGTATAGTTAGTCTTTCTACGTAATTTCACCCATGGCCCTTCTTCTGATAACATAGATAGTCAGTCCCTACCATTAATCAAGCTGCACATGTACTCTGTTTGATTTTGTCTCCCTTTTTTCTTTTTCTCCTTCCAGATTCAAGCAGCTTTTTCTTTTTCCTTTATCCTTGCTCCTTGCAGTGAATCTTCCCTCATCTGACCTGTTCTCTGTAGCCTTGTGTCTTCTTTCTCATGGGCTGTTCTCTGAGAAAATGGATTATATCTCTGCTTCTGTACAATATCTTGTCGAAATCTGCTCTGTTCCTTTGGCATACTTGTCACTGGCCACTGATATTTTCCACAATAGAAATGGCAGCTGTTTCCATCCCTATCTCCCTCTTAAGGCTAACTCCAGAAACTGCAAATGATAACGGTCCCTACTTTATAAATTGGATTTGGAGTTTAGTAGGAATATTTTAATATATTATTAAGAACAAATAATAAAGGGAAAGAGAGGTACTCAAAAAGAAAGGCAAGACACATCACAGGGCATGGGTGGGGGCTCTTCTTGATGAGGAGTGGATAAGGGTTTTTTCCCACTTTTGTCTTTCTAATATGCTCATTAGTCACTGTATATGAAGACACTTCATTTTGTTATTTATTTTTTTATCTCTGTGTATTTTCTGATGGCTTTGAGTTCTTGATTAAATAAAAGACAGTGTTGTATATTGAATCACAAATATAGGCTTGGGTTTATAGACTAAAAGATGGCAATAAGGATCAACTACTCTGAAGAGTAAGACAGGGGTTTAAAAAGGATGAGGAATAAGATGTTACATAAATTACTATTTGTATACCACATATTGTGTGTGTGTGTGTATATATATATATATATATATAACATTATGCTACACATAATCATAGGCTGATTGTCTTCTGTACTAATTATCAGCACTTCTAATAGTGCCTGGTCTATTGTTAGTCTTCAGTAGATAGCTTTAAAATAATGAACAAGTCAGCAGTTTTATAGAAATCTCTAACACCGTCTAGAAAAGGAAAAGGCACGAAGAATGTAAAGGCTTCATGGGCTCTTTTATAAGAGTTACCTTGGTCATGGTGTCTTTTCATAGCAACAGAACAGTGACTAAGACACTGTGATTTTACCTTGAAAAAATATTTAGATTTAGATCTAAGGTGTAACTGTAGCAAAGAAGAATTCAAACTGAATAAATATAGACGGAATTTAAGAGGCTTCTCAACAATCCATGGCGGTGAACTAAAAGGATGGTCTGGGTGGACAAATAAGTGGAAGAGGCTCATCTGTACTAAGAATAACGGAATCCAGCACTGTGGTACAGATCAATAAGGAAATATCTTCCAATGCCAGAGGAGGGAAAGTTGAGAGAAGGGTAATGGATTTTGCCTGCAATGATCTCATTCATCTAATGTATTTCAACCACTTGCCTTACAAACAGCATTTTCTCCAATGCCTAATAGATTTAAATTTACTAACATATTTTATTAAATGCAAAAATCACATAAAAATCTAATTATAACTTATTTGTTTTATAATGTAAATTTAATTGCACGATACAAAGTATATTTTAAAGAGTAGAAGGCCTTAGATATTTTATATGATTCTATAATCCCTTTTCTTCTTGTGTCATGGCCATGTTTGTTAGTTACTGCTGTTGTTTTCAGTGACAACATCCATTAGAGATTTATTACTTTAGGATAGTTTTATACATATTTTTGTTGCTTTAAGAAATTGACATCATTCTTATATACATTGCACTATGATTACATCCACATCCATTAACTTCTCTCATCTCCTTCCCACTCATACTGACTGGCTTCTTCCCAACTGAGACCCTAACATCTTCCTGTCCCTCCATCCCATGGTTTCACCCTGTATGTCCCTTAATTCCATTCCTTTCTCCTTCTCTCCCTTTCTCTCTTCCTTCCTTATTCTCTTCCTTCTTTCTCTATCTCCCATGCCCCATAAAAGCAATCGCATTTACTATGTGCTTCTGATTGCAGTAGCCTTTTACTATCCAGAAGATAGCATCCCACTGAAGTGCTCCCCCGTCATTCAGCTCTGAATCTCATCCTCTCTTCTGTGTTACGCTCACCTGGTTTTGTAGGTGATAACAAAGGTGCACTTTTGGTGCCAACCACTAAGCAGCGACTTACTTGAAGCATTTTGACCAGCTCTAGGTTGCAGACCGCTGCTGAAAGAATTTCTGTGACCATGGCTGAGAGCTACATTGACCTGGGATATAAACCTAAGTATGTAGAAGGTAACCTAACTCCGTGTCCATTTGGCAAAACATCAGCCACGGTTCTCTTTACAGCACTGAAATTAATGTGTGAAATAAAGTCGGAATTCTACAACAGCATAAAGCACCGTCCAACTGGGATTGCATTTTTTTCATAAAACAGAGAACTAACATTTTACCTATTATGTAGTAGTTAGATGGCAATCTCCAGCAAGATACAAGAATACAAGTGTATGAATATGCAACTTACATTTGCTTAAAATGAATACTGTTTTTGCTACAAGCAGTTTGCATATAGGTTATATTTTCCTTTGGGACTAGAACTGGATGAATTGCCTTGTAATTGGGTAGAAATTCATTACTGATGCTGCTTTAGCTGTTACGGGGATGAGTTTACTGCTTATACAAAGCTTTTCACAGGAGTGAAAAATGACCACAGTACCTAAGTATGAAGATGAGCCAATAATGAATGAGCTTTCTAAATGGGCCTGTTGTTTAAAGAGAGCTGTAATTTTCCAAGAGCCATTACCATTAAAAACAATCAATGGAGCAAAAAGATGAGTGCAGAATAGAGAATTTAGTGATGCCTATGAACTCTGCAGTATCTGGGTACTGCAAGGTTAATACCATTGAATTGTGTCATCACAGTAGACTTATGTACCTTCTACATTTTTTATAACTTCAATTCTATTATTTTTCAAAAAAAGATACTTGAAAGATAAAAGAAAGCATATTTCTACTTGAAGTGAAACTGTGATGTCTCACAACTGTTTGCTACTGAGAGACAGAGGTCTTGGTTCATACCATATTCTTTTCTCAACACACAGCGAGTGCACTGCACTCTCACGGGGCATGAAAAAGCCTCTTCTCGAAACATTTCTTTGAATAGTCAGCACGGTATGAACGTTACTGCTCAAAGGCTCCCAGAAATATGTGCACACTTTAGTTATTTGTGAAATTCTCTAGCTTTTGTCAAACAGTATGTTTTTGTGTGTTAGAAAAACAGTTAGTTTATCATCCTCGAGGCTGTGGAGATGGTCATTTGGGAAGAATGTATTTTATTTTGCAAATATGTGTGCATGTGTGTGCATGAATGTGGAGGTCAGGGAATAACTTCTTTCCTTCTGTCATGTGGGTCCGGGGAATCCAACTCAGGTACCCAGGATTGGTACCAAGCAGTTTTACTCACCGAACCATCTATCTTACCAGCTCAAGAAGATGTGTTCATTTTTAGCAATAAATTTTGAAATAAGAGTCTTGAAATCAGGATGACCACAGCTAGTGAGACTCCTTATTGTTGACCTTAGTTCTCAAGAGAATTCCAGGGGGAAAAGTGGGGTTTCAGAAGGGACACAGTATCTAACAGTTTACATTAGATGCTAGACAGAACACGACAAGTGTTGAAGTGATGTTGAAGTGGATATGTTAACTGCAAAATAGCTTTAAGTTAAAAAACACGGAAAATATGTTTTAGATTTAGATTGTAAAATGTCTCAGTTATTTCCTTCCCCTTATGACCCATTTCAATGAGATGTCCACTTCCTTTTATTAAAAAATTCACCATTTAGTTTAGTACTTTTATTACCTGAAATTGAAATATAATTATATCACCATTCTCTTTCTCTTTTCTACCTCCAACCCCTTCTAGGTACCCTTCACACACCTTGATATCTCTCTCTCTCTCTCTCTCTCTCTCTCAGATCCATGGCTTCTGGCCTCTTTTTATTTAATTGTTGTTACATATAAATGAACATGTATGTATATGTGGTGTGCATATAGTCCTATATTTAGAAATAAAATCTACTCAATCTGTGTAATTTTACACACACACACACACACACACACACACACACACACACACACACACATATTGTTTCAGGGCTGTATGACTACATGATATGTACATTTTTTAAGATTATTGTAATAATAGCACAAATGAATTAAGATAGCTGTTGAACATCTTACTCAAAGTTATAATAATTGTATTTTATAATATTTTTGTTTGACGGTTTCATATATTTATGTCATGAATTTTAGTCAGTTTGTTCCCTATTCCTTTCTCTCCCCCTCCCCCCTTACCCTCTGGATGACTTCCCATCAAGCCCCACCTTACTTCCATGCCCTCCTACTTTTATGTGGACCACTGTTTCTGTTTTAAAATACTTTTTGTTTTATGAGATTATAGTATAATTACATCATTTTCTTCTTCCCTTTCCTTCGTCCAAACCTTTCCATATACCCCTCTTGCTTTCAGATTCATGGCCTCTGCTTTCATTCATTATTGCTACATACATATAGGTATCTATATACACACATAATACATTTATAAAGACATGAATACAGCCTGCTGCTCAGTGTGTATAATGTTACTTAAGTGTATGCTTTCAGGACTGACAATTTAGCGTTGTATAGCCCATCAGTGTGCTTTTTCATGGGGAAGACTCTGTCTCCCACGCTCATCATTTCTTAGTTGCCTGTAGTTCCTCGGGTAAGTTTGAGGCTTTATGGGCTTCTCCCACCCATGTCAGCATGTCTATTGCTGTCGCCCTTGTTAGGTTCATGGTTAGGCAAAGCAAAACAAAACTTGAATACACATAATACTGTGCCCATCTGGGCTGACATTCCCACCACCCAAGAGGCAAAGATCATCTAACAAAGACCTCAACACCAGGCATGAGAAGCTGGTCAAGTTGCTCAAAAAACTCCCCAAATATTACAGGCTATTGCCCTTGACTTTGATTGCTCCCAGGAGTGGAAAGTGAGTCCCGATTACTGACCACACAATGCTTTTCAAATATAGGGCCCAGAGGCCCCCTAAGCTGGAACTGATATGAAAGCCTCTTTCCTGATAACTAGCTATTATTGTACCAGAAGGCATCATGCAAGCTTCCAAAGAAAGAAAGAAAGAAGTCAACAGTCTTACCTAGCTATAAGACTATGAACCACAAGAATAACCAGCAGGACACTATAACCCTAAGGATGAAATAGGGGCATGCTACTTTGGCTGTAACCAATAGCTCTTGAATGGGACTTAAGACCCTCTCAACAAGAGGGAAATCATGCCTGGCCCTGAAAACACAGCCAGCTATCCAGGGCTAGTGAAGTCATGGATCTTGGAGGAAAACCTTCAGCTCCTACTTCACTGAACCAGCATAATCCATAACTACATTCTAATTTTTGTCCTTATATCCACAGATAAATCCCACCACTCATCAAGAAAACTTCTATTTACAACAGACAGAGACTATTACAGAAAATCACAACAAATCAAAATGTATTGATGTGAAGACCAGTCCCAATGAACCCTTCTTTTCTTTTAGAGGTATGGTCTCTTTTTCCATCTGAGCTAATCTTTTTTTTTTTATTTTACAATACCATTCCATCTGAGCTAATCTTATGAGTTGTTTAGTCTAAAAGATTATGGAAGAATCAACAGTGTGTCTGCTCAAATTCTATTTCTCTCAAGATGCCCTCAGCGCATTCTCTTCCTCTTAGATCCTGTGAGTGACATTTAGACCAGTCTAAAAAAGCTTTCTAAAAGATTATGGAAGAATCAACAGTGTGTCTGCTCAAATTCTGTTCCTCTCAAGATGCCCTCAGCTCATTCTCTTTATCTTAGATCCTGTGAGTGACATTTAGACCAGTCTGAAAAAGCTTACTGGAGGATAAGAGCCAATATGAAGGAGAACAGAGTTAGCTGCATTAGTCCAACAGGAACTAAGAATGTTCATCCCAAATAAAAGATGAATCTGTGGCTGCAACAGCTACTGAAAGATGCATACACCAAACTCAGCACCTCTCAAATGCACCAATGAACTGACTGAGTATTTGCAATTTTCAACTTTTAGTTTGGGGGGGTTGTTTTTAATTCAACTACACTAGGTAAACCTCCAGAGTCATAAACTGTGTTACTTCCTACAAAAATAAACTTATCAATTGAAATTCCATTGTAAACAAGTGATCATTTATTAGAACTGTTCCAGAAGGAAAATACATCGGGTGGAATATGTGCAAAGTGACATTGATTTTTCCTTATACTGTGAAGTTGTTTAAATCCTTCCTAGCTAGTAGATTATTTACTTAGGAAAATGTAGGGGAAAAAAATCTTATTTTCAATCTTTGAAAGTAAACCTCAACTTAAGTGTTATATTGGTTTATATTATTATAAGAACACTAATTTCCTAACAGAAGGCTCCAAAATATTTTCATATATATATATATATATATATATATATATATATATGAATTATTGAGATAACATTGATAAGTTGGTTCTATCACTGTTATTTAGTGAAGTTTAAAAATTAAGTTACAAAATGACATCTTGGGGCTGGAGAGACGGCTTAGCAGTTAAAAAGCAGTGGCTGCTCTTCCTGAAAACCCAGGTTCAGTTCCTAGCACCTAGATGGTAGCCAAGGTATCAGATGCCCTCCTCTGGCCTCCAAGAGCACTGCACACACAGGACACACAAACATATATACAGGCAAAACAGCCAGAAATATAAAATAATACACACACACACACACACACACACACACACACACACACACTAAAAAACCAAATACAACAATGCTAAACTGCTATAGAAAGGTACAGACATGGTAGTTTGGTGTGTTGGTGGGAGTTTCTGAGTTCTTTTACTTTGGCTTTCCTCTAGATAACACTTTAATCTCCACAGTAATAACTTATTGAAGAATGAAAATTTTGTCACACTATTTAATTTGCACACTACTAATCATTGAGATGTTTCTAGTGTTTTAAATTAACTGGCTATCAAGAACATAGATCTGTAATTTATATTCTCAGTGTTATTAAATGAATAATATTATACTCAATTACTTGATTGACTTCATGGATTTACTTGATTAACATTAATGGTATGAATTTCAGGATGCTTTTAATAAGTCACAGACTAGAAAGAAAGAGATCAATGGAAGAATTTTTCACTCCTGAGAAACCATGGTTTATTAGAAAATTTTCTTACTCAGTAGATGGTTAGAAATGGATACAAGTGATACCCCCACCCCCACCCCCAGGAGCCATAGACTATCAAAAATCGCAGTAGCAAGCATTAAAAAAAAATTTCCAAGTTGTTGGTGAGGGGAGACCAATAGACTACCCAAATAATACAGGATATTGCTGTTACCCCTTTTGCCTCTTAGAGTCTGAAAGTAAGTCCCTATTGCTGAAGACATTACGCATGTCAGACACAAGACCTAGAGGATCCCAGATGGATCTGACCTGAGATCTCCTCCCTAAGGACTAGGTTTCAGTGTTTTGCAAGCTTCCAAGGAGGGAAACAATCAGTAGTACTACCCAGCTAATGCCTTTGAACCATAACATTGACCAGAATGGAACAATAACCTTAGGGCACATAGTGGCACTCATATCTTGACAGTAACCAACAGCTCTCCAATTGAAATTAAGGTCTCCTAAGCAGGAGGGAGCTCATGCCAGATACTAGAAACCTAGCTAACTGCCTGGGACTGGTGTAGTCATGGATCTTAAAGAACCGATTACCACCACTTTACTTATCCAGTGTAATTGTTAATTACATTCTAAATTCTTATCCACATATACCTTGATAAGTGTAACTCTCATTCCTTGTTCTGGCTAGTTTAATGCCAACTTGACACAGGCAGAGACATTTGAAAGGAGGGAACCTCAATTGAGAAAATGCCTCCATAGGATTATGCTGCTGGCAAGCCTGTAGGGAATTTTATTTATTAGTGATTAATAGGGGAAGGCCCAGTTCATTCTGCCCCTGGGCTGGTGGCCCTAGGTGTTCTAAGAAAGCAGGCTGAGCAAGCCATAAGGGGCAAGCCAGTAAGCAGCACCTTCCATGGCCTGCATGAATTTCTGCATCAGTTCCTGCCTCCAGATTCCTGTTTTGAGGTCCTGTTCTGACACCATTCAATGATGAATAAGAATGTGGAGGTATAAGCCAAATAAACTCTTTCCTCCCCATATTGCTTTTGGCCATGCTCCTTCATTACAGCAATAGAAACCCTAACTAAGACACCCCTTATCAAAGAAGCACCTCTTTGCAACACACAGAGACAATTACCAAAAGCTACAACTGGTCAAAAGATAAACAGCTATGGGGTTCCCACCCCAAGTTGAGATATCTACAACACAAGTCCTGCTCCTAATAGTCAGGGATGTCCTGGAAGAGGGTTAGAAAGATTTTAAGGATCAGTGAACCAAGAAATCTGCTGTGAGATTGTATCTCATAGAAAGGACAGAAAAGCTTTACTCATGATATCTCAATAATATGTCTATGTAAACAACATGCACAGAAGATGACATGGGAATCTTTGTCATGTCAAAAAGGGGAATCTCAAGGGACCCTGTTGTGGAATATTATTTTAACTATGTAAAGGTGTGTTACATTTGGTTTTGCCGCAGAATATTACATTAACTGTATAAAGGTGTGTTACATTATTTTTCTGCTGCCTTTGCTAATGATGTAAAGATATGTTATATTTGTTTATGCTTCATTTGTTTAATTATGTAAAGATGTATTACTCTTTCACCTTGCCTGCCTAAGTCATCTGATTGGTCAAATAAGAAGCTGAATGGCCAATAGCTAAGCAGGAGAGGGATAGATGGGGCTAGTGGGTAGAGAGAATAAATAGGAGGAGAATTTTAGTCTCAAGAAAAAGAGAGGAGAGAGGAATGAAGAGAATGAGAAGAAAGAGGGATATACCTGGGTCCAAAAACCAGGTAGCTTCCAGACAGACAGACATAGAGACATCAGAAAAGTAAGATATACACAAAGAAAGGTAAAAACCCCTGAGACAAAACATAGATAAAGAGAAGCAGATCAAAGTAAGAGGTAAGATAAGGCTGAGTATTCATAACTAATAAGAAGTCTTCCTGTCATGATTTGAAAACTGGTTGGTGGCCCAAAACAAAAAGCCTGATACAAGACCTTACCCCTGACTGGGGGAGAGCTTAGGGGAGTGGGAGGTCCCAGTTGGATCAGAGCAGAGTGGGAGAACGGGAAGACCCCAGGGGAATAGGAAGAAGCAGAGTGCTAGAGAGGTCCCCAGAAATCCACAAAGATAGCTCCACAATAGACTACTGGCAATGGTCTAGAGAGTGCCTGAGCTGACCTGCTCTGGTGATCAGATGGTCGAACACCCTGGCTGTCATGATAGAACTCTCATCCAGTGTCTGATGGAAGCAGATGCAGAGATCCACGGAGCTCCGGGAGTTCAATTGGTGAGAGAAAGGAGGGATTGTATGAGTAAGAGATATTGAGACCATGATTGGACAAAGCACAGGGACAAATAGCCAAACTAGTGGAAACACATGAACTGTGAACTAATGGCTGAGGAGCTCCCATGGAACTGGAGCAGGCCCCCTGGATAAGTGAGACAGTTGATTACCTTGAACTGTTTGGGAGTCCCCCAGGCAGTGGAGCCAGGACCTGTCCTTGGTGCATGGGCTGGCTTTTTGGAACCTGGGGCCTATGCTGGACACTTAGATCAGCCTTGGTGTAGGGAGGAGGAGACTGGACCTGCCTTGGCTGAGTCTACCAGGCTGGGCTGAATCCCCAGGGGAAACCTTACCTGGGAGGAGGTGGGAAAGGGGGTGGATTGGTGGGGAGGGCTTGGGGGTGGGAGGAGGAAGGATGGAAGAATCCGTGGCTGATATGTGAAATTAAGTTAATTATAAAATAAAAATATTATTGATGACCCAGACAAACGCAAGCCACTAGGGGACTGGGCCAGGTGAAGGCCTGATAAGGCAAAACACCTGTCCTAATGGGAGTTTAGAAATGGCAAAAACCTCCCTTGTTAGATTTTCAGTCTATATGCAAACCACACAGACCCCCGAAAACAAACGGACAAGCCCCTACCTTCAGTAGCAGGGAAAGCCACCACTGTAGTGTCAGAAACTGTTTCTGGGGTAGAGGGGATAAATTGAGACCAAATTGGGAACTGTCTGGGGAAAAAGACTCTGAAGAAATAGAAGGGACAAATTCCTCCCCAGAAAATGCATGACCTGTGAAAGCTGCTAAGAGTTTGAGGCAGATTCGGGGGGGAAAGAAAGCCCCTACCTCCAAAGGCAGCTAGCAGAGGAACAGAGCAGCCTGAGATATCTGAAGCTCTGCATCTGGGGGGAAAGGAACAAGCAAAATGAGAATAAAATCAGTGGGAGAAAATTTCTCTGAAAGAGCTATGGAAAGGCTGTTGTAAATGCTTTTGTTTTTCACTGACTGGCTAAGACAAACACAAACCCCGAGGAAAGTTGCTATCAGAAATTGCCCACCTCAATGCGCGCTAACAAGGCAGGTACAGTTCTGATTTGGGGACTTCATCCCGAGAATGTTACAGTCCCCTAGCAACAAGTATCACAACTCTATAACGACAACACTCACTAAATCCCAGTATTGTATAGCAAAGCTGACTATAAGCTTTAAACTTTAGAAATGATGTACGTACTTCCTGTCTAGTTAAGAGAATCTTTCTAATAGAGATAGTGATAATAATTAAGAGTAAGTAGAAAAAGATGAAAATAAGATATGTGAGTTTGTAAAAATTCTGTCTTGTTAGATGTGTGTTAAGAAATCTTTAGGTGTTTGCTAAGTTAAATATATGCTAATGGTAGCCCTATATAAGTTTGTAAAATAGATCCATAGAGTTCCTTTAAAAATATAAGCTTGCAAGAAGAATCTAAGGTAATCCTAAAACATGTAGTAATAAGCTTGTAAGAAGTAAAGATACTAGTTGTAAATGTAAGTTTAAATAAGAAATAAGAAGATGGAATGAATATAAGAAGTATATAAGAAGTAATAAGAAATATATCTGCTAAAGTTGTTCTATAGTTTCCTTAAAGAGTATAAATAAGTAGATGTTAATATGTTATATGTGAGTTTGTAAAAATGTGTAAAAGTTGAGTGTGAGTTTATGCTTAATGTATATGGTGAAAGAACCCGAGACACAGAAGGTTAGTGTCATAGTAGACTGCAAAGTAGGCAGTCTGAATGGTTTCAAAAGCTCCAGAAGCCAGAATCAGCACAAGGCACCCACAGCTGAGATCTGTGGAAAATCAATGCAATACAGAAAAACCTGAGCTAACGTCAAAAATAGTGCGGTTTAGAATACTACTGTACCTAGAAAGGTCTCTGTCTGTGAGAACAAAAGTTGCAGAGACGCTTGCTTGAACTAAAATTATTAACTGCAAAAAGTTTTGGTTGTAAAACATCTCTTCATATTTGGAAGTGAAAGCCTGATACCAGAATTTACTTTTTTGAACTTTTTGAACTTAATGAGAAAACTACAAAAAGATTTTGGTTATGGATTTCTCATATTTGGAAGGCTAGTACCAGAATTTATCATTTGAATTTTGAGACTTACGAAATGAAATGCACAATAGAGACTTCATTGCAATGGGACAATTTTGAGTTTATAGTAATGACCTAGGAACTGTTTGCTGGAATTGGGTTAAAAATGGAACTGTTTAAATGAAGAAATTTATTGTTTCTACCTTGACTCAAGATGCAGTTTTGTGTATGCATATATGCTGGTGATTCATGAATTGTTCTGTGTTTAAAATGCAATTGTTTTGTGGAACTGTTTATGTAAAAATGGAATCATGTAAAAAAATATAGAAGTCAATATAAATGTCATATGATAATGCCCAATGAAATAAAACAATAACTATGTTTAAAAAATAAAAATAAAAATATTAAAAAAGAAAGGGAGAATTAGTCTTTGCCAGAGATGAGCTCCTTAATTGGTTATCCAATTCTAATTGGTCACCCCTGAAATCAAATACATACAAATAATGCTAAATGGACTGAGAAAATTGTGTATATATATATATCTACATCTACACACACACACACAACACACACACACATATATATAAAACAATGACAGAAAATGAGGCATAATTACGGAAGAAGTGGGGGCATGGGAAGGGCTGGAGAAAGGAAAGGGTGAATTATATAATTATATTTTAATTAAAAAATTTAGCATTTACCTGCAAATGCTGAATTTATTAAACTTTCATGTAATTAGTTGAATGAGATATTCAGAGAACAGAATAGAAAAAATTGTTTATATGAGGAGGAGATATTCATATTACCTTCTGATGTATAAGATAATCCCTCCCCAAAAGAACTGTACAAATGAACGCCTGAGCAAAGCATCAGAAGGCCATTTCTGCATCCAACAAACTGGTCTGGATCCCTCAGTTCTAAAGCAATATTATCACTACTCAGAGATAACATGGTAGTCTCAGCAAAGCAGACATTGTAATTAAGTATTACAGAACAGTTCCTGTAATATAAGCATCTCATAAATTCTATATTATTTATACATGTAGTCTTTTTCTAAAAATTGTTCTTAGGAAAATGTCTTAAGATATTCTCTTCTGCAATAAACATTTATCTCACACACACAGAGGCACACACACACACACACACACACACACACACACACACACACACACATTAAGCTATTATCTGTTTTCTCTAAGAATATAATTATCTTTGCTTCCAATCAGTTCCCAAAGGAGAAGTGTGATCCATATGAAAATGAAAGGCTGTTTAAGACACTGGTGGTTATATAAAATAAATAACTTCACGCAGCGATGATTTTGCAGGAGGTAGCACAGAAAAAAAAAATGTCCACGGGCTGTGATGTAGTTATAAAAGAGAAATAGCCCAGATGACTTCAGTCCCAAAGGAAGATGGAAGAGACAGTTTCAAAGGTTTCTAAGTATACAATGTGTAAGCTATATTCTGGGTGAAAGTTGAACTACTCAGCAACTTTTTTTGTTGTTTTTTTTTTTTTGGCATTATGCATACAAACTGTTAATCCCAAGCCAAAAAGGCAAGCAAAAAACTCACAGAAGCTCAAACCCATCTTAAGTAATGAACCCATCACAGAAAATTGCTTATAATAATCATTTCTTAACTGCTGAACTTGCATGAATGTAGGATTGGCGTTGATCACCCCATAAACAGGGATCACTGACCAGGCAAATTTGAGGCCCACGTGACCTGTGACCAGTGTCTTGAGTTACATTTCATGAAGTGTTCACATAAATAATCCTTTAGTCACTTGCCGCCATTTAAAAATGTTTGTATTTCTGAAAAGTTTCTTACTGCAAATGCTAAATTACAATTTTCATAAAACTATTAAGTAATTTACATGGATATATAAAGCACACTTGTGAAAAGGGAAGATGTCTTTTAAAAGTTCGCATGTTCCTATTAGGAATATTACTTGAAAACAATTTCTTATAAATGAGATTGCACTGTTTGCTCTAAACATTTCTTTCAACTATAAAGCATTTTATTTCTGTTCCAAAATGTTTTAATATGGATTGATGTTGTTTATAAATATATGCATTTTCTCCCATATTAGGTAATCCTCCTGGGATTTGCTTATCTCATGAAATGTTTTCTATACCCAAAAATCAATCTTCATTAAAATAATAAATTCACCTTGTAATGGCTTTGTTTTCTAAAATTTCAACTTTATGAATGTTTGGGATGCAACTCAGTGTTGATCTTCAGTGACTATACTCCTCTACTGCAACTGAAAGCTGCAGATAAACTAATATTTGTATTTCCTATTTGTTCTCAGGCTTATTATTTTATTCAGGTTCACAACACGTTTGTGAAGCATGTGTCAAGAGACTTTAACAAGGTGGAAACAAAAGCTTATTGAGAGCAAGCTAGCCATGATGCCAGACTTGGTTTGCACTTATGTATGTATGTATGTATGTATGCATGTATGTATGTATTTATTTATTTACTTCCTTACGTATTTACTTAATGGGTTTTTTTGAGACAATGTCTTATGTAGCACAAACTGGCTTTGAACTCCTTCATCCTGCCTCCACTTCCAAATCCTAGTATTACAGGCTTGTGCTACCACACTGGAACAGTTTTTACTTTAATTATATAGATCATGTATGTCTCTTTTATTAAGGCACATACTTCTTTTTCTCTACTATGGAACGCTTCACAGATTTGCATGTCATCCTTGCACAGTGCATTCCTTTTCTGAGTAAGAAATCTCATGTAGCACTGTGTGAGGGAGTGAAGACAGAGAACTTGGAATTTTAAAAGGCAGGACTTTTGGCCTTGTGTGCAGCATTCCTGTTGGGAAGAGACATGATAGGGAAGTGGGCAATCTTCTGAGTGGGGTGCAGGCTGTTTGTAAATGGAGTTATTTCTGTCTGGAGCATCGCAGGCCTCTATAGCAGGACTCCAGGCTATTTGGCAGCAGAAATTTATTTAATGACACATAATAATTCTTAATTATAACTTTGGAGAGGTCAACTGGTAATGTATGGAATCTTTTCTCTTCTTTATGACAAGGTCCACAAATAACTACTTCTGTGTATAAAACCCATTTTTCTTTACAATGAAAAAGTGTCTCTATGTTTATGGGACCCTTGTGGCCACAGCAGTCTCTTTTTAAATGATATGCTGTGACATTAATGGCCTAAAAATGTGAGCTTTGCAGTACTCCTGATAAAAAAATGCCACAGGTAGGCAGTTGCTCCTAGACACTGAAAAATTTGGGTAATATAAAAGTTGAAAGCAATTCTATCTTGCTGACTAATCCTGACCATCTTTCAAACCGTAAATAATGTAACTGCATCCATCATACTTCATGGTAGCTCCACTTAGAAGGAACTAAAATATTATTTTTCTATACTCATTCAACAAACATCTGACTGGGGACTATTTTCATTTCTTAAGTATCTAATATTGATCTTTTATAGAGTTATAACTATTATTGTTATATTGTTGTGTTATAACTATTTAACTATATTTTCACTTTCTTTTGTTTAGTTTTACATTTAAAAATTGAACACCCTGAGGCCAACAGTGATCTTTTTAGTGCTGACTGATACAAAAGAGGCATGAATAAGTGCACATTGACTCTTTTATTTTACTTAAAATGATATTCAATAGCATCAATAACTAAACCAACAGCAAAGAGTATGTAATAGTGTGTGTACATGTATATGTGTTGGTACATGTGATCATGTATACACACATGGTGCCCAGAAAAAGACACTGTGGCCTTCCACCTTTGAGACAGAGTCTTTTACTTGACTTGGAAGTCATTATTTTTGGTTAGGCTGGCAGTGTATAAATATCAATGATCTGCCTGACTCTGTGACATCAACCCCTTCCAATAATTTGGTTCCAGACATTTGAAGCCACATTCAGCTTTTTTAAGTGATTGCTAACATTTCTAACCCAGGTTCTCATGCTTTCATAACAAAAGAAATCTCTTTGCCCCTAAAATTCCATCATCTATTAGATTTTCTTAATCTATTCATTTGTTTTTGGACACGCAGGAGTATTCCATTACTTAGATATTTATGAATAGTGATGTGATAAATATGGATGTGCTAGGGTCTCTGTGACATGTTTATTTAGAGGGATATATGCCCAAGAATGGTATAGCTGGGTTTTATAGTGTCTACTTTCATATTTCAGAGCATCTATATTGATACACATAGTGGTTGGACTAATTTAAATTCCCATTAGCAGTGTTAAAAGTCTTCTCTACCCATATTCTCACCAGTTTTGACAGTTGTTTCTTTAAAAATACTTATTTTCAGTGTGCATGTGTGTGTGTGTGTGTGTGTGTGTGTGAGAGAGAGAGAGAGAGAGAGAGAGAGAGAGAGAGAGAGAGAGAGAGTGTGTTGAGTGTATGCAAGTGTCTACTGAGGCCAAAGAGGGCATCAGATTCTTTGGAAATGGAGTTACAGACCATTGAAAGCCTCTTACAGTGGATGCTGGGAATGGAACACAGGTCCTCTACAAGAGCCATCAGGACTTTTAACATCCAAGCCACCTCTCTAGCCCCTTATTATTATCTTTTATTGGTATCCGCTCTGAGTGTGATGAGATGGGACTCAATGAAGTTTTGATTTGTAAATCCAAGGTGTACAGTGCCTATTCATTAACAGATTAATATAGTTTTATTTTTAACTATTTGGTCTTTCACTTTCTATAATAAGCTATCAATGGCTTATGTACTGTGTAAGCATCACACACTATGAATTCGTCTCTATAATTACTTTTGTTGTGAGTTTAATAACTTCAATGTTTTCTACAAAATCATTAGCAAAGTTTCTTTCAGTATGGGGTATTTTCTTTCCTATTGAATAACTATATCTTAGGAATAGGATCTTTCTACTTTTTCCCAGGTTTCATGTCTAAATGAAGCCCTTGTTGGATACATATTCTGGACAAAACTGAGTTCTTTTTTCTTTTGGATGGTAAAAAGCTCCTCCTACTTATTGGTCTGCAAGGTTTTTGTGTAGAATTTGATATCAGGTGAATTGGTTAAGACTTGTGTGTTGTTTTCTTTTCTTTTATGGACTTGAAAATTTCTTTATTAGTCACCTTTTGGAGTCTGATGTAATTAATATGTCAGTTAGGTGAATGAAATCTGAAGAGGACTTTGGGCTTTCCTAAACTTGGATATTTGCATCGTTGTCTAGGCCTGTCTGTTATTATCCATCTAACTGAGATTTCTATCTTTTTTGGCTTTACCAACTCACCTTCAACATTATTAACCTGAGTACTTATTCTGTTAGCAGTGTTCAAACCTTCACATAAGTTTACTGTTTTTGTTCTGTTGTCCTCTTTGATTTTACTAATTCTTTGTTTTATTTTATAATTTAATTTAATTTTACATATCAGCCATGGATTCCCTTGTCCTCCCCCCTCCCGCCCCCCCTACCTTCTCCCCAACCCACCCCCCATTCCCATCTCCTCCAGGGCAACGACTCCCCTTAGGATTGAGTTCAACCTGGTAGATTCAGTCCAGGCAGGTCCAGTCCCCTCCTCCCAGGCTGAGCCAAGTGTCCCTGCGTAAGCCCCAGGTTCCAAACAGCCAGCTCATGCACTGAGGACAGGTCCCGGTCCCTAATTCTTATAATTCATTTAGCTTGCTGTTGGTTCCTTCCATTGCGTTTTTCATTTTGCTTAGTGTCTTTGTCAGCTAAGGGATCTCTCTCTCTCTCTCTCTCTCTCTCTCTGTTTAAACTGCTTTAATCTCCTCATTAAGTTTCTGTGGAAGAGTGCTGGAGTACTTCTGTTAAGTTTAAGGTCACTGAGAATTTCTGGAAACCTGTGTTCAAGTCTATTTTGGAGAACTTTTCCACTCTGATTGCTCTCTGGCCATTTTCTGTGGCTTGATTTTGACTACTAGGTGAGATTGTAATATGCTTGGAAAAAATTAACATATCCTAAAGAAATCATTGTCTATTCCAACCTGACTCCCAGCATATTGAAATGAGAATTTCCATAAGAATCTCAAGCTGGAAAAAGATACCAGCCAAAAGGGGGAACTGTCTGCTAGACAAGATTTTACACAGCTCTAACAATGTGTCAGACATCTTGAGGTAGATCAATTCTCAATTTTCTGAGGAAGTATTTTAATTTCCATAGTGGCTGTACTAGCTCCCACCAACTGTGGAGGAGTGTTCCCTTTGCTTTACATCCTCGCCAATATGAACTGTCAGTTTTGTTTAATTTCAGAGGAGTTTTGATTTGCATTTCCCTGATGGCTAAGGATGTTGAACATTTCTTTAAGTGTTTCTCAGCCATTTGAGATTCATCTGTTAAGAATTCTCTGTTTAGATCTGTACCCCATTTTTAAAATTTAATTATTTGGTTTGTTGATGTCTAGTTTCTTGGGTTCTTTATATATGTTGGATATTGTCAGATATGGGATTGGTAAAAAATTTTTACCCATTCTGTAGGCTGCTGTTTTGTCCTATTGATGGTGTCCCTTGCCTTACAGAAGTTTTTCAGTACCATGAGGTCCCATTTATTGATTGTTGTTTTTAGTGCCTCTGCTGTTAATGGTCTATTCAGGAAGTTGCCTCCTGTGCCAATGTGTTCAAGATATTCCCCACTTTTTCTTCTATTATGTTCAGTGTGTCTGATTTTATGTTGAGGTCTTTGATCCACTTGGACTTGAATTTTGTGGATCTATTTTCATTCTTCTACCAGCAACCATCAGGTTAGAACAACATCATTTATTGAAGATGCTTTATTTTTTCCATTGTGTATTATCAAAAATCAGGTGTCCATGTGTGAATTTACACTTGGGCCTTCAGTTAGAGTCCATTTATCTACTTGTCTGTTTTTATACCAACATCATGTGGTTTTTATTACTATAGCTCTGTAGTACAGCTTGAAATCAGGGATGTTGATATTCTGGATGATCTTTTATTATAGAGGATTGTTTTATCTATCCTGATTTTTTCCCATGTGAAGTTGAATGTTCTTTCAAAAAAATTATGTTCAGATTTTGATGGGGACAACAGAGAATCTGTAGATTGCTTTTGGTAGGATGGCCATTTTTACTACATTAATCCTACCAATTCATGAGCATGGGATATCATTGCATCTTCTCATGTCTTCATCAATTTCTTTCTTCAAAGGTGTAAAGTTTTTGTCATACAAGTCTTTCACATGCTTTGTTAGAGTTACCCCAAGATGTTTTATAAATTTTTTGGCTATTGTGAAGGGTGATGTTTCTCTGATTTCTTTCTCAGCCCATTTGTCATTTGCATGTAAGAGGGCTACTGAGTTTTTTGTTTTTTGTTTTTTGTTTTTTTAGTTAATCTTATACCCAGTCATTTCAGTAAAAGTGTTTATCAGCTAGAAGAGTTCTATGGTAGAATGTTAGGGGTTGCTTATGTATACTATATCATAATGACACTTTGAGAAGTGAATATTCTTGGCCCTCTAAACTCTAATTTTACTTCAGGTCTTGCTTTGTGTGGTTCTCTGGATCTCTTTGTTCCTCTTCCCAGTGAGGTTACACTGAATACATTTCTGTTTTCTGCTTTCTACTACTAATTTGACTCATCTAACTAGCCTGTTGAGGATGGCTGGTGCCAATTGTGACCCCAAGTTTGATAATATGATCATAGTTTTCTTACACTCTTTATGGTGGTGTGTAATGCAGCTTAGACATTAAAGGAATGGTAGCTCAATTGCATTTGTTATAGTCTTCTAAATTTGACTTTGTGTTCATCTTTCTAGAAAGTCTAACAAGGTTACTCAACTTCTTTGAGCACATAATTACCTAATCTATTTCAAAGCCCTAAGTCCGGTTTTATCAAAGTCGCTTTTGCTGTGTTATCACAGTTTATCTACTAAAGGGTTTTAATTCCAGGCTTATCTGGGATCTACAGTTGATTTAGTATTCAGAATTATTGGTGTTGTATCAAATAATTGGTTATGAGTAATACAAACCCCCAATTCACAAAACTCAACATAGTTATCACCAGAAGCAATTACTGTATCTTAGATGTATTTATACTTTCTCTTGACTTATTTCTGCTCTGTAGATGTGACGGTAAGTTTCATTGTCAATTGGACATAAAATAGAATCATCTGGGATGAGAGTCTCAGTGGGAGATTTTCTACACTGGGATGTTTTTTGAGCATGTCTGTGTGTGATTGTCTTAAGTAAGTTAACTGGTATGGGAACATCTAGCCCACTGTGGGAAGCACAGTTCCATAGGCAGAGATATCAAACTGTAGAAGATTGGAGGAATTGAGCCAAGACTAACTCCTTTAAGTTCCTGTAGCTTTGACCTCTGACAATGACAGCCTATAACCTGGAATTGTAAGCTAAATAAACCCCTTTCCCCTCAGTTGCTTTTGTCAGTATATTTTATCACAGCAACAGAAATGAAACTTGACCAAAACATCTGTCGTTTTTAAGCTCTGTAGTCTGCTTTACCAATTATATTTAACACTGAGTAAATAACAACTAGTTGAACAACAAGAAAACAAACAATATGTTGACTCTAAGGACTGCACTTAGCTTTCTGTACATGATATTGGTTGACCAATAGTCTTTCCTCAGATTAGACAAAAACAGACATCTTTTCAATTTTCATCAACATTCCATGAGGCTTTCTTGGCATTTAATATTCTCATTGGACATCTGATGTTTTTAATACATATTAACATAGTAAAATAGTTGGTTTAATCACTGCTGCAATGGAAATATCTTTCATAATAACATCTCCTATAACAATATATATTATAGATTTTTATTGAGAAATAAAGAAGCCTGAGGCTAAGGAGAAGGCTCAGCAGGTATAAGAATCTGCTGAATAAGCATGAGGACCCAACCTTGAATCGCTAGTTCCCATATGAAAACTGTGTGCTTGTAATCCCATCACTGGAGGTACAGAGACAGGAGGATTTCTAGGGTTTGTTGCTTGCTCCAGTGTTAGTGAGAGACCTTGTAACTCACAACTCCAGGGAGGCTACCTAGTAAAGAGGACTCTAATAAAAGACACAGGGATCGCCCAGCGACAGAGAAATAGACGAGATCTACATGAGCAAACTGGGGGTGAGGGAGGGTAATGAAGGGCAAGGGTCAGGGGAAAGAGAGCTTAAGGGAGCGGGAGGTCCCAGCTGGATCAGGAACAGAATGGGAGAACCAGAAAAGAGACATCATGATAAATGAAGAGCCCCATGGAAATAGGAAGAAGCAGAGTGCTAGAGAGGTCCCCAGAAATCCACAAAGATAGCTCCACAATAGACTACTGGCAATGGTCTAGAGAGTGCCTGAGCTGACCTATTCTGGTGATCAGATGGCCAAACACCCTGTCATGATTAATCTAGTGACTGGTGGAAGCAGACACAGAGATCCACAGCCAAGCCCCAGGTGGAGCTCCAGGAGAGAGCTGTCCAGAGAGAGGAGGGATTATATGAGCAAGAGATATCGAGACCGTGATTGGAAAAAGCACAGGGACAAATAGCCAAACTAGTAGAAACACATGAACTGTGAACCAATAGCTGAGGAGCCCCCATGGAACTGGACCAGGCCCCTGGATAAGTGAGACAGTTGATTAGCTTGAACTGTTTGGGAGGCCCCCAGGCAGTGGGAGTGGGACCTGTCATTGGTGCATGGGCTGGCTTTTTGGAACCTAGGGCCTATGCTGAGACACTTTGCTCAGCCTTGCTGATGGGAGGAGGGGACTGGACCTGCCTCAACTGCATCTACCAGACTGGGCTGAATCCCCAGAAGAGACCTTGCCTTGGAGGAGGTGGGAATGGGGGATATTTTGGGGAGTAAGGCTGGGGTGGGAGGATGGAGGACAAGGGAATCTGTGGCTGATATGTAAAATTAAATTAATTATAAAATAAAAAAATATTATTACAAAATAATAAATAAATAAAAAGAAATAAAGTGGAGAGGGACATGGCAGGGCCTTCATGTCTTCCTCTGAACTCATACTATTCAGGGATATAAACCTGTGTTTATGCACATGCACATAACACACACATTCACATACAAATACACACAAATAAATTGAATAAAATAAAACCAAAAAAAGAAGTAAAGATATCTGAATCCACATGACATTCAGAAATATTTTCATTATTTAGTTACCTGGGTGACCTTTTTTTTTTTTTATTCTTTAAGTATGGTTGATGAAGCTATTTCCAGTTTCCTGGTTGTTAAAATTTATAATCCAAATTCAGTCTTTATGTCAGAAGCCTAAACTTCTAACAATTGCCAAAATTATAAATACCTATAACTATGTTTGTTAAAGTTTGGAAATCAAAGTAAAAATTAATTCCAGCTAGAAATTACAGTTACAGAGGATGAATTCAAAAAGTCCCTGGTGAATTTTAATAACTGGCAAAGGTAAGAGGATAAATACAATATTAATTTTATGAGATTTTGTATGCTTCACTAAACATAAAACTTTGTAATTATATTTACAAGGGTTGGCTGTGTTGAAAGATAAGGGATAATTACATTCACGCCTTATGGGAAAAGCTTGTGCAAACTGTGCAGGTTTTGTATGTTAACAAAACTGTAATATTAGGAAATTCAATCAAATGTTAATTAATTACAAGGAAAGTCCTATCTGTGAATGTATTACAGCAATGAAATCTAGATATTTTTAGAAATTGAAAATATTTTCATTTTTCTCTCTGTTATGATTTCTTTGTCAGACATAAAATAAGGCACAATTAGTCTTTCACATGAGCTGTGTAATTATGATTTAAATAATATTTGGGCAGGAGCTTTGCTAAGTAGATAAAAATATAAAATGGTGGTGCTTTTTAGACTTTCCATATCTCATGGTATCATTGCTTGCATCATGAATTATGGGTTAGATATTTTTTATTCTTACTTATGTTAGTGTAAAGTTTTGCTTAATAAAGACATTGAATGATTGAGTCACAGTTGTGATTTTAATGACTGTTTTCATTTAATTGAAATATAAAGAGGACATTCTTAGAAACATGTATGGATATATGGTACCCCCCAATACAAATTGTACAAAGGTTTAATTCCTCCAATATTTTACGTGTCAACATTTATGCAAAAAAAACCCCTCTTATATGCTAGAAAGTCAAAGGAAACAATGTCACCTTCTGCAGTGCATTAGAATACAAGGATAAAAATCAGATGGAGATGTTTGTAAAGAACAGTAGACATCTTGTGAGTTTGGACATTTGATTAACCATACCTTTCGTGCTTCTGTTAAAAATGCAAATTTTGGGGGTTGGAGAGATGGCTCAGCGGTTAAGAACACTGTTCTTACAGAGGTCCTGAGTTCAATTCCCAGCAACCACAAGGTGGCTCACAACCATCTGTAATAAGATCTGGTGCCCTCTTCTGGCCTGCAAGCATGCATGTAGGCAGAATGCTGTTTCCTAATAAATAAATTAAAAAAAAAAAATCCGGAAGACCTAAAAAAAAAAAAATGCAAATTTTGGTGTGTATTTTGTTTTAGCTGAACAGAGGTACTTTAAACTTAGGCAGTTCATTATTTCTAAAGTGTGTACCTACAAAGAAGCAAAGCAAAGCAATAGTTTTAGGAGAAGTGTGGCATTTGGATGCTCATTGCTTGTTCTTAAATTGTTACTTCAGGCATTATTTTAATATTTTCAATATAACTTAGAAGTTCACCTATTGCAATTGCAAGCAGTGCTACAACAGTGTTTAATTTTGAAATGAATTTCTACAATACATGTGTGATATAGTTAATTTATGGATAGATGTCTTGTGTCTTGTTTTGATTCACTTTCTGTAGATATAAGAAGCTTTTAGCTGGTGTTCAGAATGAAAGCAGGATTCACTCAGACCTGGTGATTTCCTGTCTGGATTTAAAAATTGAAAGTAAGTCATTGTTTTTAATCCTAACTTGAATCTGATTTCATAAACAGGTATTGGTAAGTTATGGGTGTGATTTGGGGAAATTCTAAGATGTGGTGTGTGTGTGTGTGTGTGTGTGTGTGTGTGTGTGTGTAGTGACAATATTCCATCCTCAATAGAACTGGAATGCTACAACCAAAGCAATCCCTTGTCTGTTTGTTGGGCTTTCTGCCTCTTCCAGTGTGCCCTCAGGGCTGATGAAGCAGGCGTATTCTTTTTCATGAATCTTACATAACTGAAAAGTCTTATACACAGCAGGCAATATAAATTCTTCTCATGTATGCATGGCCCATTTCTTTGCTTATTAATTACATACCTTTTTCTTATGTTCCTGAAAACATATCGTAAAACTTTTCAGCTATGACAAGTAAATGACATAATCTGACTATGTTACTGTTTCATATCTTTGGGGACATTTAGAAACACTCTTGAGGTGATTAGGAAACTCAAAATTGCATTTGAGAGAAGCACAGAGAAAAAGTAATGAGTAATGTAGGTTTTCCTGAAACGTCTTCGCTGTTTAACTGCCTCTTTAATTGTCATTTTCTGATTAACCTGCTGGCAGAGGTTTGAGAATGTGGGACATACGTACTGTAACATTTGTCATTTCCTTAGCATCTCTGCCTACCAACCAGTTTTTAGTGGATGGCTATTTTTCCCTAGCTATACTACAAATTACACCGTCGATATTGTTGCTGTATGGAACTAGATTCCTGGTGTAGGGAACAGTTGTCAAATAGATGTCCAGAAATACATTAGTGATGTAGGCTGAATCAAGCCGATGCTGCTGTCGTAACTCAATGAACAGCTTGATGATTATAACTATAACAGAGTGAATTTACACAAGATTTGAGCGCACCCTGCCATTGTCACAGGCTCCTGTCAAGTCCGGTGTAGCAAATACAGGGATTTAGGGGATTCTGGTTAGGATTAAGCATATAGGGTTTCATAATATTTTTAGATTAGGAATTAGAGTTGTTTATACTTAAGATTGTTATATATGATTCTGAGAATTTATGAGTAGATGCTTTCTAGTAAAAGCTGTTTGAAATTTGACATTTTTGCCATATAAATAATTAACATAATCCAAACAACTGGTTTTTGTAATTATATAAAAATGTACACACAAAGAAATATATATATATATAATTTTCAGACTCTACCACTCAGAAATAAATATTGATATCACATTATTATAGTTTTACAACTCTGTGTTTATAATAAAGGTTTGTATAAACCAGTTGATTTAACAAAAGACCAGCTGGGAGGCGGTGGTGCACTCATTTAATCTCAGCACTCAGGAGGCAGAGCCAGGTACATCTCTGTGAGTTTGAGGCCAGTCTGGTCTACAGAGTAAGATCCAGGACAGGCACCAAAACTACGAAACTACACGGAGAAACCCTGTCTTGAAAAACAAAAAACAAAAAAGACCAAATTTTTACTAAAATATAAAGATTTAATTTAATAGTGTTTATTTTTATTAATTGTCTTGTGAATTTCCTACATGTTTACTCTATTCACATTATTTCTACCTCTCTTCCCCCTCCAATTCCTCTTGTGTCCCTTTCATGAATTTGATTTTTAATAACATTGTAATTTATTCTTTTAACTTCATATCAGTATACAGTGTATTCCCGATCACATTCAGTCCCAGCTGCCCCAGTCCATCTCTCCCTAGGACCTCTCCTCAACTTCATGTTCTTATTTGTTTTTATAACCCACTGAGTCCAATTAGTTCAGCTCACTTGCATAATGGTGTGAGGCCATCATTGGTGCATGAAAAGCCTACCAGTGGGTACCTCTTGAAGGAAAAACATGGCTCTTCCACCCTGGTAGCCATTGAGTGCCAATAGCCCCCTGCCTTACTCCCAGCTGGAATCTGTACTGTCTTGTTCTTCTGCAAGTCTTTTGCAGACAACCACAGCTGCTGTGAGTCTCTTGTAGGACTCCTAACCGCGGGAACAGGGGTTGTCTCTGACTCATTCAGAGGCCTTTGAAACCATACTCCTCATACTGGGATTCCTTGCCCAGCCTTAATGTATGGGGAGGTACTTAGTCATGCTACAACTTGATATGCCATATTTTGTTGATACTCATGGGAGACTGTTCTTTCCTGGACAGAGATGGAGGGAGTATGGATGCAGATGGGGACAGAGGGGGGATGAGGGTGAGGAACTTGAAGAAGAGGAGCAAGGGGAAGCTGCTGCCAGGATGTAAAATAAATAAATTTATTTAAAAAATCATTGTCAGTGTTCCTACGCATGTACATGCCACCTTTCCAACAGCAAAGAAATGCTTAGCCTTCTCTGCAGAAAATCCTCTGAAAATGGGACTCCAATTTGGTATCACATTACTCTTCAGATTCATTTGTCTACTGAGAATTTATATATATATATATATATATTAGGCACCACTCGCCTCTAATGTTGAGCAGTTATCATTTTGTTTATACAGTGATTAAGTACAAGTCACATTGCTTGAGTAAAATGAACTTTGTCGAGAACTGCAAAATGGATTGTCTTCTACTATTCGAACAGTGTCAAGGAACGTTGAACTGATTGCAAATCAAGTAGAGTTGAAAAGAGTCTACGCTGAAGATGAATTTCTTCAGCAAATTCTCCCGAATCATTCCTTTGAGTCCTTTTTTTTTTTTTTTAACAGCATCTTATTGTTGTCGCAATCACATGTATTCTTGGGAGTCTTCACTCTTGTGAATTTGCATTTTGACGCTCATTTTATCAGGTCAGGTGAGATGGAAACACAAAAGTGGGACAGGATTCGAGGAAGAAGCACCTGTCTGTTGAGTTGTTCACAATCTGTTTCCCAGAGACATCTAGGCAGAAATAAAAGAAAGAACTGATTGCTGGTGGTAGGAAAGTCAACCTTGGTGTGCGTGTTGACTCTGCCTCAGCTCTTAAGAGAAGCTACCTAAGACAAATTCGATGTGTAGAGAAAATTGGAATGCAGGTTATCTGCATTCTGTTGTATTACCAATGTATAATTAGTGTGGTATGCATTGAGTCAAAGGAAATTTTCAAAATTTAATTAAATGTGTAGAATGTGTATACATAAAATGTTCTGTTTTGAAACGTTATGTTGATCGTCAAGTACACAGGATTTTTGTCTTTCTTTACAGGTGTAAGTGCTATAAAATTTGTTTCATTCCTTAGTTTTATAAGGGTTGAATAAAAGAGCTGCCTTTTCCACCAAATGTGTATTTGGAAAATATAGAGTAAAGCGAAGAAATTGTTGGTGAGAAACGGACGTTCACTTGGTTTGTGGATTTTCTCTCACTCTTTCGTGGTATATGTGCATGTTTGTAACACTGAACCTGTAGAGTCTGCAGAAAATCTCAGGGGTTGGTCCTGATCCAGGTAGTTTAAGAGGAGTTTATCTATGTCTGGGTTATAACAAAGTTTTTGCTTTTGTTTTACTTAAATTGTGAACCCCAAGTTAATCATGTTTTAGGTACTGATGTGAGATTTCCATAGTTGGTTTTGCTTTTTACCACTAAAATTAAGAATCTTGTATTTTATCTTTAGTTCTGTTTCCTTTAAATGTCAATGGTTATGTAGGACCAGATTGAAGTAATTGTTAATCCACATATCTGCTTGCAGAACTTCACTGTCACCGCACCATTCCTCCCCTGGTGACAGAAAGGACACTTTCCTGCTGTCCCTGGCACTCTGCTTACAAATATGACCCTTAAAGAAGTATGGTTTAGTAATTGTCTCTTCTCAAATGTTTAAACGTTTTGAATTATGGAGCAGCTGGGATACCTGAGGTGAACACAGAGGTAGGAATAGTCTTAAGCGTTTCTCACTTAAAAGCTTCAAAGTTGCTTCCTCTGTCTTCCCAGTGGTATAATTCTTTATTCAGTTATAATGTCTTCTGACAATTTAATGTGCCTTTGCAAAACCCAATGGAAACCTGTGGTTATATTTACCAGATGACTTGAATTAAAAAGTCCTTCCATTCTGTTCTTACTTCAGCCTCTGACTCCTGGAATACTCTTGAAAAAGTAATATTCTCATTATCTGTCATGGTAGCAAACTATCAGCTAACTGAATGGAATGTTCAGAAATTTGATTATAATTATGATTTGTAATAAAGTCTACTGAGATATTTAAAGAAAAGGCATTGTACACAGAGAAAGTAGTATTATGAAATGCTCTCGAGTCTTCATGTGTGTTTTATTATTTAACACCTTCAGAATAATTTTGTTTGTTGTTCCTGTTGAGACTCTGATGTTTTGCTGCCCAACTCACCCCTCCGTGATAAATGCTTCCTAATCCATGGCTTCCTTGAAGAAGGAAATCAAATGATTCAAAAGTTGTTAAATGGTGTGCATAAAGTCTAAATTGTCTTCCCTTTATGATCAAGTTGAGGTGGGCTTAAATATTTAGATATCTAAAAATACACAGAGTAAAGCCCAAATTATCTCCCTGAGCTCACTGTGCTTTGAAACTTTAAAGGAATGTGAAAAGGTTCTGTCTAAGATCGTTCAGCTCTGCTTTTTCATGTTTCTGTGTATGCACATTTTGGGGTGTTTAGTTTTGGTTTTGTTATTTTTGTTGGGCCTCACTATCCAGTCCTGCCTGCCTGGGGTACCCTGGATCCTTGTGTGTCAATAAAATTAGCTTTGAACTTGCAATTGTCCCAAATTCTTGGATTATGGGTTTGAGCTAACATTTGCACTTTCTCTGTGTCCAGTCTGGGTTACAGGGCATAGAGTCATGCTTAAGTATTGGTCATCTAGGTTTTATTTAGAATGGCCAAGATCAAAAGCACTAATGACACAAATCTTTGCTTGCTTTGTCATGTGTAAGCTGCATGATTTGGGGAAATTCAAAATAGTCTGTATTTCCATGTTGTAGTAATAGAATGAATTGTTAAATTAGGAAATAAAGCATAATACATGGAAGGCTTTGAGTGTTTGATATGGAATCAATACCCAGTAAGTCTGAACTGTTCTCACAGTGCTAGTTATGGATTCTTCCTGTGTTTCATTATACTCTTGTTATTAAATAATGTTAGCATAAGTGGGGTAAAAGTACTGTTATTTTCCATTTTTATTTATGTTTATAATATAAGTCCTTGCCTTAATAATTTTTATTCTGTATTTAAACTTTCTCCTTGTTTCTTAATTTATAGGACAAGAGCTGAGATTTCATACTTATGGTTAATAAATAGATTATTTAATCTTAAACTTTCGTCTGCAGACCCTTATTAGTGAAAATATAGTAATTTAGTATTTACTTGTGATGTGTTATGTGGAGAGGTATTTCTATGTATTTTAAAATATTTCATTTAATTCTGTAACAGTAATGTTAATTGTGATGTTATTATCATCTCAATTTATAAGGAAAACAAACGACAACAGAGATAAGCTGAAGCCACTTAGGGCTATGTTCAAAGTTTGTGCAAACCCACACTTAAGACCTGTACATGTTGTTTTCTTATATTTCAGTTAAATATCACTCCATAACTTCAAAACATAGACCTAGGGTACCAATTATTCATTTTCTCCAAACTTGAATGTGTATTTTGGAGATTCCTGTGATGACTCCAAGTTGAAATTCAGAGTTGTTCTCTTCAACTTCTTTCTTCTGTTTCCTTCAGCACTGGCTGCTCTTGCTCTACCCTGTTAATATGAGTTACCTTGTTGCTTTCTATTTCTGTGTTATTCTTTTGTATTATTTTGTTTTGTTTGTATTAGTGTTTACCTGAATGCATGTCTGTGTACCACATGCATGACCACCTGCAGAGGCCAGAAGAGGGCATAGAATCTGCCTGGAACTAGATTCATAGATGGTTGTGAGTGGCCATGTGGGTGCTAGGGATCAAAATCAGGACTTCTGATGACAGTCAGTGCTCTTAACAGCTGAGCCATTTTTTCTAGCCTATCTTGTGTTATTCTTACTGACACTGCTCTAGGCTAGACCTCTATAAAACATGTCTGGGTTACTGTCTTAGTCTCCTCCTTAAACTTCCCTAAGATACTCCTGAAAACATATTTCTACTTGCTAATTAGTAACTTTGGCAGATTAATTTATTTTCTAATGACTTGGCTCAAAAATATGGTTAATGACCCCCCAATTTGTAAATTTGACAGGAGAACTAAATGTGTTTATGCATGGGGTTTCCCATGAGACTATGAGTTTCAGGAGTGCAAGGTTTTCTGCTTGCTTTGTTTATTGGTGAGTCTCAAGAGCCTTAAAATAATGGCTGAGAAAACAACTATTTCTCAGTAAATAAGTTGCTTACTCTGCATCTCTGATTAACAAATGCTATTCTCTAATACCACTGTGTCTTAGGGTTTCTATTGCTGTGAAGGGACATCACGACCACAGCAACTCTTAGGAAAACACTTAATTGGGTGGATTATAGTTCAGAGGTTTAGTCCAGTATCATCATAGCAGGACAAGATGGTGTGCAGGCAGACATGGTGCTGGAGAAGGAGATGAGAGTCCTTGATGTGTAGGCAACAGGAAATGAACTGAACTAGGTATAAGCTTGAGTATAGGAGACCTCAAAGTCCACCCCCACAGTGACACACTTCCTCCAAAAGGGTCACACCTACTTCAATAAGGCCATACCTCCTAATAGTGCCACTTCCTGTGAGCTTCTGGTGACCAATTACATTCAAACTACTGTATACTGCTAGATTTAATTTCTTCAGAAAATACTGTCATGTTAGACAAAGTGTGAGTGCGCCAATCAGATCTAAGTGCAGAGGCTTGGCCTTCAGTGTAATCCACAGAGAGGTGGTAGAGTGTTTACCAATCTTAAGGCAGTGGGACTTGGGAGAATGGAGCCAGTAAATGAGGTGGATTAAAGTCTCATGCAATAACCAACTTTATATAGAGCATCAGACAATTGTACTCCAATGGTTAAGAAAAATAACACAAGTAAAGTGTACAATCACAAGAACAAGTTGCACATGGCAAAAACATGCTTGTCCATAGAGGCATAAACATTTCACCAAAAAACAACAGCAAGCAATAATGAACAATCTGAAGCAAACTCACTCCTATCCACTACACCTGGGAGGAACATGAAAACACATTCCAAGACCTTCCTGCCTGAGTTTCTGTCATGGTAGGGCCCATCATGATGTGAGATGGCCAGAGAGTTTTTGCTAGAGCTGTTTCAGTGAAGTGTAGGCTTTTTAACACCCCAAATTGAATGTAAACATGCCTGTTTATTTTAGGGTGTATCCAGCATCAGTTATTCAGTTATAACAGTAGAAAAACAGATAAATGCAAACACCTTTAAAACGTTAGTAATCTGTTTAAATATGGTGATGACATTTTACTCTCCACAGAACAAAATCTAGGGCCCCAAATCTAGCACTGTGAATCTTCATAACTTGACCCCATTATGTCTAATCCACTTTGGTTGCCTCTAAAATAAAGCCTAATTTAGTAAGACTAGCTGGCTTTTGCTTCAACTTCTGTCTGAGTATACTTCAATATTAAAACCTTGCTGTCTGCATTGGAAAGTCTCTCTCTGTGTCCTAAGTATTAGCCCCACTTTAAAAATATTTTTATTATTTTTAAAATTATATGTATTATGTATATGTCTCTATGTAGGTATGTGTTCCTGGGTGTGGGTGTCGACAGAGACCAGAGGCATTAGATCATCTAGAGCTGGAGTTATAGATGGTTGTGAGTCACCTGATATGAGTGCTGGAAACCAAACTCAAGGCCTCTGGAAAAGCTGCAAGTTCATGTAACCATTAAGCCATCTCTCCAGCCCCTCTTTCACAAGCTCAGACTTCTCCAAATTCCTGGTATGAATTATACTTGTAGTTATAATTATAAAATTATGGTATGAAAAGTTTGCTATCATTTCAAACATTTAAGTTGGTGTGAATGTAATGAACTTTCCTTGGCTCACATTTTCTTGTTTAGATGACATCTTGCCTTGTACATCTCACAGTACTTACAATGCTTCATATACCAGGTCAACAGATATTCAATAAATGTTAAATTAATAACTTGAGTATTGTTTACTTGTCAGTCATTGTGTTTCCATTGGCTTGAGTTGGCACTTATCAATAATTTCCCCCACATAGATCTTTCTTCACCTTTCTCATTTTGTTGCCACTATGAGTTTTGGTGTGCTAAATCTCCTTTCAGCAGTCATATTTGTAAATGGAGGCCTTTCTGTTCTGCCTCTTCCTACATCCATTTCTAAATAATCACTCACAGGCTTATATTAATTATAAATGATTAGATGAAGACTAAGGCTTATTACTAACTAGCTCTTACAACTTAAATCAACCTTTTTCTATTAATCTATGTATTGCCATGTGGCCATGTGGTGTTGCTGGTCTGATGACATCTTGCTCCTTGGGTGGCTGGCTGGCTTCTCCCTGACTCCACCCTTCTTCTCCTGAATCTCTACTTGGATTTCCCAAATGACTTGCCATAGGCCAAAGCAGTTTTATTCATCAACCAATGAGAGCAACATATATTCACAGCTTATAGAAGGACATCCCACATCACATACTAGCTAGAACTTATTCTTCCTCTGTCGGGCCAAAGGGAGATGGCTCTGGCTGCTTTTGGCTATCATACTGTTGCCATAAATGAAGAAAGTCTTAAAATAAAACTCCTCTCCAGAAAGAGATGTATGGGCAACTATGGCTCCTTTCAACCACCAGCCGTGGTTTCACTCTTACTCAAAGTTGGTCTGAAGAGACTATTCTATTTATTTTTTTCTTCATGATCCAACTTTGTTTTTTATTTTTAAGGCATTTTGATTAGAATTTCTACTATTTTCTATTTGTATTTTCACTATCAGTAAGATTAATACACTAGCTTCATAGGATTACTACCATATTAGTTAAAGTACTCGAAAAATGGGAGATTGATCATTTTAGTATTTAAAATAATAATTTGTATAATTTTAAAAATTAAAGCCAATACAAGGAAAATTCACCTGAATAAATAATTTTCTCGGACAATTGAGGAAGAGCTACAGTGCTCTGAACTGCTAAGCTATCTCTCCAGCCCCTAATTCTTTTAAAATTCTGAAACACAGCAATCAATTTGCAATGTGAATTCACAAAATAAATAGTTATCCTCTAACTGATGAATGAAAGCCTGTAACAAAATTCTGAAACGCTAAACCATATATATATATATATATATATATATATATATATATATATATATATAATTGCTGTGGACATTAAAGCCAAAGAAAATTAATTATCATATTTTTTGCAAGTATTAAAAAGCGGTAATCAGCATTTTGCAAAAGAAAAGTTCATCCCCCTGTTGATAGTTTTCTTTTTAGTGATTTTATTTCCCAAAATTAAATCTTTTATTATCATATTGACAGTATCTTACATTTCCAAAAGTTATTTCATGTTAATATCATAAGTTTTATATAGTTCCCTTCTTAGTGAGGAAACCTAATTTTAGTAGAAAAGAGAAAATCTCTACTCAACAGCAATAAAATATTTCTTGTATCTGCATATCACTATGCAATTATTGTGATCTGATAGAAGGAACAACTATAGTCACTACATCTGTTTTATATACAACCAGTGCATTAACAGACATATAAATGTTGTGGCTTTCTCTATTTAAATGATTACAGAGTAGATATTATTTGTAGAACATTTCAACAATGTTCCAAAATCTGTTAAAAGATGAAGTAGAACTGTAAAGTATTTGGTTGGATACTTTATTTACAAAACAAAGTATTCTCGTTACATTGAACATAAAAGTAATATTACAATTCTTGCTTAGGCATTGTGCTATAATGTATGGTGAACACAGCCTTTTCAAATACTAAAAGGAAATATACAGCTATGTATAAACTCCATTTTTCCAAATAAGGAAATTGTTATATAAGGAATGATAAACTTACACACAGAAAACTACACATTATTGATGCAAGAAATGGAGAAACAAATTAATGGAAAGATTTCTGTGTTTGTGAGTTGGAATATTGATGAACTTTCATACTACCTAAAGTGGTCCAAAGAGTCAATGTTTCCTTCATCAAAAATTCCAAAGACAACTTAATGAAAATACAAAACCCATTCTAAATTTCACACAGAACCAAGAGAAGATTCAAAGAAAATTTCAAACAAAGAAATATGTGAGCATCATACTTCCTGATCTCAAAATATATTATACAGCCATAACAGTAAAACAGCCCAATTTTGTGATTTTTTTTTTTTGAAACAAGGCATCACTCTGTAGCCTTGGCTGGTCTAGAGCTTATTATATAGACCAGGATGGCCTCAAATTACCAAAGATCCCCACCTGCATTTGCTTCACAAATTCTGTGACTAAAGACTTAAAAATATAGCTGGGCATGGCCACAGTACACCCCATAATCCCAGAACTTGGTAGACTGAGGCAATGGGATCAGATTTTCAAGGATATTCAGCAAAATAATGAGTTCAAAGTCAGTTTGAGCTATGTGGAAGCTGTTCTCAAAATCAAAAACAAAAAACAGCAAAGAAGGGGGGAATTTTTAACAATAATTCCCAATGATATCTTGCTACTTTTATAAGTTGTTTGGTTTGTATTTTGAAATGATTTTACCTATATAAAAATTTCAAGACATTCCCCATTTAATTTTCATGAAAATTTATGATGTTACCAGTCATTGGCATTTTGAAAGTGTGTATATATGAACATGTGTTGTTAATACAGAGCCATCTGCCTGTGAGTAGTATACATTTAATTTTCTTACTTATAAATCATTTTGAATACATTGTTCAAGAATAAAGGTATTTTTGTGGTAGTTTAAATGTAGTTGGCCCTCATAAACTCATTGAGAATTGTATTATTGGGAACTGTGACTTTGTTGGTATAGGTATAGCCTTGGTGGAGACAGTGTGTCACTATGGAGGCAGGCTTTGAGGTCTCACATATGCTCAAGCCACACCTAGTTCCTGTTGCCTGCACAAGATACAGAACTCTCAGCTACCTCTCCAGCACCATATCTGCCTTCACTCTGCTATGTCCCACAATGATTATAATGGACTGAACCTCTGAACTGTAAGACACCCAATTAAATGTTTTCCTTTATGAGTTCCCATGGTCATGGTGTCTCTTTCACAACAATAGCAACCCTAACTAAGATACTCTCCTAAAAACCACACTACAAACTCTGGAAATATAACATTGCATAAGAGTTTAGCTTTTACCCATCATTCTAATAATCCTCTTTATAGAAATGTTATTCTCAGATTTAGAATGTAGTCCACGGTAATACATTCAATTAATTGACAATTACTGTTTAGTCAGACTTGGCCCTGAGAGATCTTGCTTAAATCCTTGAATTTTAACATGAGCTGTGTACCCTTAGGGAATTCTAACTCTCTGCACTTTAACCTGGAAAGACATTGTGAAAATTAAATAAGAAGTTATATGAAAAGTGCCATCAAGAGTGTCAACTACAAGTTGATGCTAAAAAAAGAAAATTTAGCTCAAGAAAAAAGATTAGGCCAGGTTTAAGAAATAGTCATCAATTTCACCTTTAATCTGAATGCACCACAAAATAAACCAACTTTTTTTTTTCCTTTTCGGGACACAACTGAATTTAGCCATGAGTTAAGAGGTCAAAGTCATTTTGAGAATAAAACAACTGTTATGTAGACACTACCTCAGTGGTGGTGTGTTGCTTTTCAGTGCATGATTTAATTACACACTTCACAGTGGAAAGCAATACACCTCGGCAGCTAACAAGGGAGAGTCAAGGCTTCAAGATTGATGTTTAGACTATTAAGGAGCAGGTTGAAATGCAGAAAGTGGTTAATCATGGATAAGGAGTTGCTAGGAAATGTTCTAGTAGGCAGATCATTTATTTTACATTTATGTCTGACTCAACAGCTGCCTTAGGAAGGTGATGTGGTAAATTACAAGTCCTAGTTGTCCAGAACTTAGACCAGGGTGGCCTTGATCTTCAGACATCTGCCTGCTTCTGCCTCCTAAGTGCTGGAATTACAGGTATATGCTACCATGCCTTAACATGGGGCTTTAATTTTTTTACCATCTACATCTCCCTGGAGTGTAAAGTCATGACTTTTATCTTTTTGCCCTCTTTCCTGATATAACTCAATAAAATGGCTAGTAAATCCGAATGCTTTAGACTTTCTATGACTTGTGCTTCCAAGGAAACAGGTGGGTGGAAGTAGAAAAATGGCAAGGACTTGGCAGAGTTGTCTTTTGCAGAGAAAAAGTTCCTTATCTCTCTGGAGTATACTGTTCATCTACTTTCCCCTTCATTCTTGTGAGCACAGCAAAGCCTGACTGGCTACAGTGCTGGCTTTTCCTTATTCTGCTCTTGAATGCCCCTTTGCTAGCATTCTGTCCTTGAAGGGACATCCCAATCTCTGTCATTCTTGATCTTTGTTTCCTGTGTTTCCTTCTTCAAATAGGCTACACTGGGTTGCATTGGTGGTATAGTAGAGAGCATAGCTGTCTTTCAAATATGTTATCCTTTGCTTTCCACATCTATTTTTATTTTTAGATAACATAACATAATACAATACAAAATACATATTTCTACTTAATTATGATTTTAAAAATGCTTCCAGTCTTCTCTTAGAAATATTCTATGGCCTTAATAGTTAAGCTAAACATGTTCTTTAAAAAATGAATAGATTAATCATAGGCAGAGAGAAAAATATCTTACAGACTCTTAGCTCTCAAAAGTATATACATAATATATACAAAATTCATCTCTTCAGGCAGTTACAATGAAAATACTATATTGACAAGCTTTCAAAAGCCAAATTTTATGTCTTTCCATTCCAGAAAGTTCACGATTAAGGTAATATCAGATAGGATGTCTAGTGAGGACCTTCAGTCTGCTCTTCTGGCCATGTCATCACATGATGGAGTGGGCTAGGCATCTTTCTTGGACCTTTTCCATAAGGGTAGTGATCCCACAAATGAGGGTAATTACTCTCATGACTTCGAATACCGTAACTTTGTTTGACTATTGTATTTTGAGGAGGAGATGGAATTTTAACTTACAAATTACAGGAACACAGTATCCTACAAATCAGTAAGAATTTAGTGCTTCTATAAAACTACACAATATTTAAGTAAACTGTCTTTAAAAATGTATACTCAATAGTCATCTGGAAAGTATTTAGCAAAAAACAAATGGTGACTGTTGTATACTTGTTTGTTGACTTTACTCCTGTATGTTTGATGTTATATACCATTTTAGAATACTATATGTACATTTATTGCATATATTATTATACATATAGTTCAGCTAACTTGTGATGTCTTCTCTCTTTTGTAGTACAAATATCAGGCCCAAATGGATCAAAGACTTCAACATAATAAGCTGAAATTTATCATACCCTGAGACCCCCGCCGCTTCCTGAGACTTAGAGACCTGCCCCCAGCTCCCATCCTGCCCCGGA
>CABHPH010081807.1:0-37603 GCA_902168325.1 Peromyscus nudipes | reverse complement strand
CAAATCCAGGAGGTCTTGCTAACTTCTGTTCACAGTCCAGGAGTCCAGCTGAACCCATGGGATTAGAATAAGCAAATCACATTGGCCACCTCTTCAGAGCTGTTACACAACACCTTCATTGCTATGCCTCACAAGACCTGGGCTCTGCGGTGACTCAACTGTAAAGGAACTGGGAAACTCCTCCACTGCCTGATCCAAGTGGAACCAGGCTTATGAGCAGCAAAGCAGAGATACTAGATACAGATGCCAGGCAGCTAACTGATGCTGTCTTGAATAAAAGTGGAAGGCTCCTGTGTGATTGATGGGCAAGGTGTCTGTGATGGTTGACTAGGGCTGCTCTAAACAAAAACAGTCTGAGTGAAATAACCCACCAGGTGAGTATCATCCCACGGTCATCCCGAGTACCCCAGAGCAGTGCTCCAGTCAAGCCTTTAAGATGGTTAAGATGGATTGTGCCTTTCGACACTCCCTTCACATTTTTTCTTTTTCTTTTTTTTTTTTTCTCAGAGAAAAACCTGTCACAAGAATACTGGAACACTAAGACAAATTTCAGGCCATAATTTATGGAATGTTGCATACCATTTAGCCAGCAGATCTCTGCTGCTCCATTATAAATGTCAAGGCTTCCACTACACTCTGCAATCGTGTAGGAAAGAAATTTTAAAACATAAATTATGAGCCCCCTTAAAATATATAACCCTGTACAGGCAGCCTAGCTTTACTAGGTTGTCATGATCTTTCACGTAAATACTAGCCTAATGTCTTTTTAAAGCACTGTTTTGTCTTCCCAGCTGACAGAGACATCTCTGAAAGAAGTAAATTTTTAACATTATATTTAGGAAACAGTGAAGATGACTTTTAGCCCACAGTTTTAGGGATGATCCTTGGTTTTCCTAACTGGGTTTGGCAATTTGTGGAAATTATGCTGATTGTCATCTGTCCAAGGTAGAGCAGCGACCTAAGGACAAAGGATAAGTCTCTTGCTACCCGTGCAGTTCATAGGTCTTCTGTGGAAAGTCAGCGTCTCCTGTAGCTGCGTAAGTCTACTGACTTCACATGCTCCTCCGCTCTGTCCCTGGCCATTTTACACCCTTACATCCACAGGACCCAGAACTCCGCACAGTTTGCCTCCACATTTCTCTGGGCCATTAACTTGAGTATTTGTTCTTATGTGAAGGTATCAACTGAACAGAAAACCCAGAGGTGAAGAGATAAAGAGTCCTCCCTTATCGCTATTGGAAAAGCTGCTCAAGGGGTATTAAATGAGGGGCGTTCTACTAATTACAGAGTCCCTGAAGCAGAATATTGTAGTAGACAAGTTTGCTTGGTGCTTTCAAGGGTCACACTGATTTCACAAATACAGTATAGATGGCCATGTGTCGTCTTTCCAGGACTCCAATACATGCAGTCAGGCAAAGGCTGTCCCCCCACATTCTCTTTAAGATACAGCCTCAGCATCTAACTCCATGGGTTTGAGTGACCTGGGCTGTGAAGGCAGATACCAGAAGATGGGGAGCCTCCATGTGTGACTGGAATGAAATGTGAGTGCCCTCTCACCTCCAAAGATTTTCAGGAGCTTAAAGGCCTGGTGGTGACAGCTCAAGTGAGCAGCCTCGAAGAGGTTTCCAAAGAAGCGCTTGGCTTCTGCTTAGCACACCACAGTCATGATGCCTCTGCCCTAGGAGGAGGTGCTGGAGCAAAGAGAACGCAATCCCAAAGGAAGATGATTTCAGAGTAATTTCCTTTTCCCCAGGCACCAGCTCTCTGTTCTCAGTTAAACCAAAAAACTGTCAAACGTTGTGTAGATTTCCCCAGAGGAGGAAGCATTAATTGAGCATTTCTCAGGGGCCTTTTTCTTTTCCTTTCTTTCTTTTTTCATTGTTACTATCACCTTCCTGATACTTGTAATCTTCATCAATTTGTTCCTCCTGAGATGGCTCTCCTTGTTTCTTCCCAGTCTTCAGCCATTTTGTCCTGCTTGACTGCTTTGCAGTTCATCGTCAAATATGGTCTCTTGCTCATGTGTCTCTTTTGGGGTCAGAATATTGGAGTCCAACGCTACCCCTGAGTTTCTTGTGCTGTTCCTTGGGATGCACCTTCCTTCCTTCCAGCCTCAGAAATGGTCTATAGTCTCACTTCAAACCATTTGGGAACTTCCACATTTTGAATTTTATGATGCATTCTCTTCAAGAGTATGTGGGTTGGGGCTTTTGTCCCTGAATTTGTTCATAATCTCTGAAGAATGCTCCTCAAGGTACAAAAATAAATGTGAAGAAGGAATAAAACATCACACATCAAGGCAATAAGGTAGACAATGAATCTCAGGGGCTCCAGATGCACAATCTGTGGTCACAGCTGTAAGACATCCTCCTCGGGAAGTAGGGAGGGTGTTTCTGATGCCCAGACCAATGAACGAAAATGAGTTAAGTTTTTAATAAATCTTGACTCCTTCCTAATCATTCTACCCTGCAGCAAGAGCAGATTCCAGAGGTTTGCACACTGGGATGCGAGAAGACTCAGGTCACAGAATCGGGGCTATGAGCTAAAAGTGTCTAAACTCATGAGGAAAGGCAAGAAGAAAGACAGTGCTCCCCATTCCCTGCTGGGAGTCTCTATCCTGGCCTTCGTGGTGGGGGACAGCTTTGCTCCCCAAATTGTTTCTGAGTTAGCAAGCATATATTGTGAGCTGAAACTGGCATGATAAAGTGATGCTCTTTCATCAGAAAGAATGTTTGCTCACGATGCCACCATCCCCTAGAGGCACAAAGCCAGAAAATAAGCACATCAGTTGTCGCTATGACAGGATAAAAATGGAGCCATCATATTTCAATAACACAATGCGATGAACAGCCCCATCCATGATGAGTTATGGACTCTCCTCTCACTCTGACGATAAGTTAATATTCTCTCCCCAGGATAATTAGAGTAAAGTTCAATTACTGACCCTGGATTGCCATGTGGGCCATACCACGGGTTCTGACACAGCGTTTTCCACATTTATCTTTTCACCTAACATGCTAAATCTGCATCGCAGTGGTGATTAATCTTGCTGAGCTTCTTCCAGCTTGTACTATTCTTCTTGCATGGCCTGGCAGGTCCCTGGAGTCCCCTTGAGCACTTTGTGAGCAGGCCTATTACACTATGTTTCTATGCCAACTTATGTCCCTCTTTGTGTGGGTTATTGTGGTCATTTGCAAAGTTGGGTCAAATGCACCTTCCCATATTGTTCACCCCCTGCCAAGCACAACCATGCCTGGCGGCCTGCAACCTGTACCTTGTGTGTTGTGCTCACACACAAAAACAGAGGCCCCTTATGTCCATGGGGTGTGGTAAGAGAGAACTGCTTTTTAATCTTTAGGAAGCTTATCTCAGAGACTTCCAGCATCCCTGATGCTCTTTGTTGCCTTTTCCTCTTGGAGAAGCACAAAGGTCCTGATGTACCACGTTGACCCTGTTCAATTGTGTGTGTGTGTGTGTGTGTGTGTGTGTGTGTGTTTCTTTTTCTTTTTTTCTAATGAAGACAAAGGTAGAGGAGGCTGGGACTAGCAACTAACAGGATATTGTTATCAGTGAAGCCCCTTTAAGCAGAAGGTCATTAACTCAAGCAATCTTCTTCTATCTGAAAGCCAAGTATATATTTCAATTTGGGATTTGCAAGATCTAAATAAAAAGAAAAGAAAAAAGAAAAGACATTGAAGTATTTTATGTTCTTGCTTGCAAAATTCACGTTCCCTGTATAGGCCTGATAGATGAATTATCAGGGCTTTATTCCTGTGTTTGAGAGGATTTCAGGGATCCTGGCTCACAAGAGTGTGGCAATACAATGAATGCATGGGAGCAGAGGGGTGTCTAAGCAGTCTTCAGACCCTGCATTGGCACCTGAGATCCTGGAGGCTGAGACCAGGACTTTCTAGTGTTGATGGCATCACTTAGTGGATGTTTCCACTAAAGTGTCACATACCTAAAGTAATAATTGATCCATTGGTTTCATTGGTTTGCTATATACATATGACCTGTGTCATCTATTGGTGGGATGTCTGAGTTTTAGAACAGAATCAGGTGGTTTATAGTTACAAATATGAGAGAACTCAACACTGACATTGTGTCCCCTCATAATGTTAGTGAGAAGCCACCTGGAAAATCAGGATGTGGCTTTTCTTGCTGATTTGGATGAGTCTAGGTTTGAACATTTGATCCTGCCTTAGCTTGATTTCTATTGCTGTGATAAAATATAATAATCAAAGGCAACTTGGGGATGAACATGTTTATTTGGCTTATGGGTTACTGTCCATCATCGGGGAAGGCAAGGTAGGAACCTAGAGGCAGGACCTGAAGCAGAGACCATGGAGCAATGCTTAATGACTTGTTCCCCGTGACTTGCACGGCTTACCAGCGACGGTGCCACCCCTAGCGCTGGGCCTTCCATGTCAACCATCCATCAAGAAAATGACCTAAAGACATGCCCACAGACCAGTCTGGGAGGACATCTTCTTAACTGAAGCTACCTATTTTCATGACTCTAGTTTGTGCCAAGAAGACATGACGCTAACCAGCACAGACCCCGTGATTCAAGTTCCTCATCCATCTAATTGCTTTAGCTGCTTCCTACTGTCCTGTCTGAGGGTCAGTGTGACACTTCCCAGAAACACAGATCTCAGGCCCATCCCATAGAAAATGCTTGGCTATCCCAGCCAAGATGTTCATCTGCATTTATTAATTCTTTCTGGGACCCCATCCTAGTCATCCCATTGCACACTAGGTCTTTCCACCAGATAAACATAGATACTTGAGCTTATCTATCAAATAAACACCAATGGGCTAGATGTAAAATGTAATTCCAGGAGTCCTGCAATGTGTCCAAACTTGTTTTGAAGTCGGATATTTTCATCCTTACGACTGAGGTTTAAAAATAGTCATTCAGTGCTGGGAAGTGTTGGTGCACACCTTTAATCCCAGCATTCAGGAGGCAGAGGAAGGTGATTGCAGAACTCAAGGCCAGGATAGTCCACAAAGTGAGGTCCAGGACAGTCAGGGATGCACAGAGAAATACTGTCTTGAAAATCATACACACACACACACACACACACACACACACACACACGCACACGCACACGCACACACACACATGGCCATTCAAGGGCCAGCGAGAAGGCTCAGCCATTAAGATCAGGTATTGCTTTTGCAGAGGTCCCAAGTTTCGTTCACAGCACCCACATCAGGTGGCTTTCAACTGTCTGCAACTCCAGCTCCAGGGTACCAATCTCCTCTCTGATGACCATGGGCACCTGTTCCAATGTATACACACCCACAGACAGAAAGAAACATGTACGATTAAAATAAATAGACACTAGTCATTCATTGTCCTTGTCTTATGGAAATATCACAGTGAGGTTGTATGTCTGAGGGGCTAGCCTATACAGAATTCATAAGACAATTTCTTCTCCTTGGCTTCCCTAGCTAAATCTCTGCTTCAGCTCAGGGTTGCAAGTCAGAATCAGGGTGTAGACCACTGTTGTATAAAGTGTAGAAGACTACTTTCCATTGTGATACATACTAGGGTAGTTGGTGTAACAGACCAAAGTCAAATTAGGGTAGAGCAGGTGAATGGGAATAAGGATCTTTTATCTCATGCCTGGAAGGCAGGTCCCATGTATTTCTCTCTGTGTGAGAGGCAGGACTGAGAAGACCTGCTTCCCTTTGTCATCTACCTCTTCTGTTCTGTGTCTCTCACACCAGCAGGGCGGAAACAGAGAGGATGACCCTGACCCTATTTTTGAAATAAACTGGCCTCTTTTATGGGGGCTTAAATGAAGCCTTGGCAAACTGATTTGGTTCTTGGGTGTCAAGGGCCTGGCCTAGTGGGAATCAAATTCTAAGAGACAGAAAAGATGCACATGAAATCCATCATTTACCACAGCCTGGAGGATGCTGCAATCTGCTCACCACCTGGCCGGCCGAGCTTCGAGCCTCTGTCAACCCAGCACAGGTCCTCAAGCCCTCCCCAGAAATACTCTCCAGGATCAATTGCCCATATCAGAAGCCAGATTTTGCTTTAGAAGCAAATGAACTAAGTGGGAATGTTTGTGTCTAACTCTTTCTGGAAGCAGGGTTAAAAACAGGCCGCTCTTAAACCTCTCCCTTGGGAATCTTTTGCTTGAAAATTACACTCGGTATCAAACGATTTTGACGTGGATGGGATAAAAGACCTTAGTAAGCACATCGCGCTCTGCAGGTGAAACACTGTTAAGTACTGATGACGGCGGTGACAGATGAGTGAAGGCAAAGGATCTTTCAAACTTGGAGGAAAAAAAAATTGCCTGCTTGACTTGACACAAGCCTGGGAGAGTTTATGCAAGGAAGAGGCAGGACGTGTGTCTCAGCCTCCAGAACTTCTGCATAAGAATGAGCCCGCCTCTCCACTGCCCCTCCAGTGGCTCTTCCTTTGCCATTTGTCTTCCAGTCATCAGATGAAATGAAAGCCTCATGGCTGCCTTCCCCTCCACAGCATGGTGAGCTCCCTCCCCCAAATCTCCTGTTACTCAGCAAGATTTGAGCTGCCTTCCCCCTCCTGCTTTATTCTCAGGAACAGACACAATTGGACTTTTCCTTCATGAAACCCTTTGTCCAGGTGCTAGCCTGCTGCTACTTTGAGCAAAAATGCAAACTTTTTTTTTCCTGGCTTTGTGAAGAATAACATCTGTTTTCATTCTAAAACTATACTCATTCCATCCCATAAGCTCTCCTTGGGGCTTGCTTCAGCTGTACTTTTGAGTTTTCGCTCAGCACATTTCCTTTCTGAATCAATAACGTAATATTTGTACTTTTTAAACATGAAACAGAGAACTTTTCTTTTTGCTCATGTGATCCTGTGTTTCACTCTGGCAACCAGACCAGCTGAGCAGGAGATTCAGTGTCTGCAAATCTGAATGTCTTGGATGAAAAAGGCTTTTCCTGGGAGGGCAGGGAAGCTTCCTCAGTCTCTGCAGGACCCCCGAGGTGGTCTTAGTCCGGCTATTTTTGTCACTGTGACTTTGTAGGCTTCATGGAAGCACAGGTACTCTCAAAAGACTACAGTGACTCTTGTGGGTGGGGTAAAGGGGGAGAAGGACATCAGCTATAGTTGGGACATTTCCTACAGTCAGGTTGGGACACTGACCTAACACAGATGAGATCTGTATGTTACCAATAGACCATTAAAAACTAGGAAGGAGAAGAAGAAGGAAGGAGAAAAAAAAAGAAAAGCAGAATGATAGATGAAGGATGGCGGAAGTCAGCATAATTGGGCAGGGATGAGGATGTGAAGGAAAATGGGAAGTTCCCAGGGGATCTTCTGACGGAGGCCTCCTCCAGATGATTGTAGATATGTGGACGTTATATAAAACCCAGGAGTCCCCAAAGCACCAGAACGGTCTGCAATATTCATCCTTCCTGGACTGCAACTGGTCCCTCTTTCTCTCCTTACACTTTACTCTGGCCATCTACTAGCTTAGTCATCCAGCTGTGGCCAGAGGTGACTTTGGAAGCCACATTTGAGCATGGCAGAAATGTGGAATTGTACCAGTGAAAGTATGGACACCTAAACCCAACACACAAATCATCAGATGGAGCTTCTGAGTGTAAAAAACAGTCACAAAATTTAACCCTCAGAATTCTCACAAAAGCTGGGCTTGTAGCTAATTAAAGCAGAGTTTCCCACCATCTCCCCTATGCCCCCAACCCCACTGCTTGTTATCTTTCCCTCTTCAGAACCTCACTCCAATGGGAACTTTCACTCATGGAAGAAAACCATTCTGAAAGCTTCCTTTGCCATTCCCATTTATTTATTTATTTTTGTCTTTGATCTAGGTTATCTGAGATAGGGCCTTGATACTTAACCCTGGCTGGCCCTGAACTTGTGACAATCCTCAGTCCTCTGACTCCCAGATGCTGGGATTCCAGGCATGCACCACCATATCTGACCATTAACAATTCATTTAAAATTCATTGTGTCTTCCATCACAAGCAAGGTGATTGGAGGGAAGCAAAATCAGCAAAAGCAAACACTGGTAGAATCAACAAAAAATCAGAGTTTATTTTTTAACTAAAGTCTTCTAAAATCCCAGTTTTCTTTTATCCTGATTTCACAAAAAGTGGAATATGTTTGTAGAAATTTTGACAAAACCAAAAAGTATAGATTTTTATGCTAATCCTTAAAATCATAATATTACACAATTACAGAAATACACATAGACTAACCATTTCATGACGTACTTGAGAAGATAAATAGAGATCCCAAGATGGTGTACCCTAGGGATGGGACCCAGGCAGGAGGAAGGAGCGGTCATCAAGGGTTGGGTTCAACTTTTATATCTAAACAAGTTATGCCCATGTTAGTAACAGGACTCTGTTCATAGTGATGAAAAAATATGATCAAAGCAGGATCTATTAACTAACACAATGTTGTGTGTGCATACAGCCTTGAAGAAGGAGATTCTAACACAGCCTGCTGAGTCTCCAGGTCACTATACCTAATGATGAGTCAGTGACAGAAGAAGAAACGCTGACTGGCATGCTGACATGAGGTCTCTGCATATGCAGATTCATGGAGACTATGAATTTGTGGGGGCCAGGGCTGGGAAAGGGATGAGCATAGACTTTGAGCTCTGCAAGATCAATGCTGTGGGAGAAGAGTCTGAAATAAGAACCAGCAGATCAAGGCGTTTGCTGTGAGATTGTGCACCCTAGTAATGTCAGAGGCTACGCCCATAAGGGCTGACCAACATGGCTGCCCAAACATGACCTAAATAAGAACAACAATAGACACATGAAAGTGTATGGGGGGAACCCAGGATGTCCCTCTGAAGGGAAGTACACATCATTTGGTTATCCAATACTAGATGGTCAGCCCTGATAACATACATACAAGTAACACTAATATGGACTGAGTTGTATTTATATATTTAGGTATATATATGCCTATATATATACCTGTGTGTGTGTGTGTGTGTGTGTGTGTAACAACATTAATGTAAAAAGATGATATGACTTTGAAAGAGAGCAAGGAGGTGTATGTGGGAGGGTTTGAAGATGGGAACGGGAAGGAGGGATGATGTAATTATATTGTCTCAAAAAAATTAAAAAATAATTCTAAAACATAAAACACTATAGAGATGTTTGGGCAGCTATGTGAGCATGTGTGGCACTCAGAAAATATGTAGTTAGAATGGTCATGATAAAAAAAATTATGTGTCTGTTTTATCATAATAAAAATAAGACATGTAAAGTAAATATGGAGAATTATTAAGATGCATGATTTCTGGGTGGGGAGTAAGCCATGACATATTAATTTCCCTGATTCATCATTTGTTAGACGAGAGCAAATAGAATCCAAAGGAGATTAGAGTGCAGAGTAAACCATCAATTCTTCCAGCCCATGTCACCTTCTTCTTCACTGGTGCCTCCCCAGCTCATGCCCATGGCTCATGCTTCCTGGACACTGTCTTGAATCCATACATCTACTTGACCCTCTCTTTGCTCCTCACACAGAATAATTTCTTGCTCCATCTTTATTTTTCTTTATTTGCAAAGTGTGGAAACCAGCAGCACACAGGAGGTGCTGTTGAGAAATATTTGCTGGCTGACTTAACAAACAAATAAATAGATTATCCAAACTAACATTCTAGTCTGTAAAGATTGGCAGGAGCCCCTTCTGAAAAAGAGATGAATAGCAGGATTTTCTGAGCCTGTGTGTGTTTTAAGTTTGTTTTGCTTAGTTTTTTTTCCAAGTCCAGAACCAAAAGGGAAGTGCCAAAGCTGCTCCCAGGATGCATTGCAATCAGACCTGAGTCAGGAGCCATCAGCACATGGAGTGGAACCTTCTCTTCTCCTGGGGCCTCCATGTTCCTTTGAATGTGTTTTCCTAGAAGATGTCCTGTGCATCTTGGGAGGCTCTGTATAGCTGTGGGTAGCTCTGAGAATGAATTAGTTGTTGATTTCACTGTGTAGGTTTTGGCACAATGGAATTGTTCTCCAGCCACTAAAAGCTCTGTTGGTGGGAACGACCTTCCCAAAAGTCCTCAGCTTGAGTTTCCTGCAGGGGAACTCTGTCATGCTATGATGGTTTGGCATTGCTTGCTGAGAATCCACACTGTCGGTCCCAAATCCATGGTTTCTGTTCTCTGTGATTCCTCAGATAGCTCCACTTCTCCTTCTCCAATGAGCTGTGGGCAAGATCTGACTGGATCTGACTGCTTTCCAGACCAGTGGTTGATCTCCCAGGACTCGCCACCACTCTTGGGCAACATGGAGTGAGTGGTCTCCTCACCCCTTTCCTGACACGTGAGCCTCACTGTACAACTCCGCATTTTCTTTGGACACAACGAAGCCATCAGACTTAAAGACACAAATTAAGTTCAAGCATCTGAACCAGCATGGACAAAGGAGGTTCAGGACGATCAGATATGATTGATGGACTTTTCCCTGACAGTGAGTGCTAGTGAGAGAACGAAATAATCAGAATTATAAAAGACTGCAAACATTATGAAAAGCATCTTCAGAGATGTGGCAAGCTGAAGGTTCAAACCCTTGCTTAGACTTAAGGCTCCTTGTTCTCAGAATCCAGCTGTCCTGTTGTCTACACATGCCTTGATTTGAGAATAAAACACAAACACTAGGACTGGAGCCCTGAGGTTCTAAAGAGGGTTGTGGGAGGCAGAAGCAAGTAGAAGGCCATCGGCCTTCACTAGTACAGAATGAGACCTTAAAGTCTCATTCCTTCTCTTTTCCACAGCTGTCCATTTAGTCTTCCAGTCTGGATGAAATTCTGGCTTATTTCAGGATATGAGGGTAAGGAGAAAATGTCCCAGAAGCCGGAAGGATTAGACATCACACACACACACACACACACACACACACACACACACACACACACACACACACACATCTGCTGGTGTAATTCCCAGAAAGATTTTAGAGCCTAAAGAGGTTTATAGAGTTGGCTGAATTTGTAGTAAACATCTCCAAAATGTTGGGAATATTTCCAAACTGAGATGAAATTTGAGGTCCACCCATTTCACTAGTCATTAAGATAAAGAGAAATCCCTGTTGAAATTGGATTACACAATTGGTATTCCTGCCATTGTGGAAATGGATCTACCCACAGATTCCACGCCTGTCTTCTCCCAGTCCAGCTGCTGGCAGGGAAACAAACCCTTCTCTTTCCTCTGGCAATTTGTTTGGTACTGTCACTTCTGAGACGGCCTGTGTTTGATAATATCAATGTGAAAAGACCAAGATATTTTGACTTAAAGAGGGAAAAATTGCATTGGACATGACATAGTTCATATGGCCAGGCTTCCTGACTTTAGACTCAAATACACGGTCAATGTGTGTGTTAACCAAAAGACGTAAATAAATAAAGCAAACCATCACACCGAGCTGCATAGCACCCTTCTCTAAGACTGGTATGAACCAGAGGTGCCCTAGTTGCTGATTACACTTGCGCAGACTCCTGTGTACCCCATACATTGCTTCTAGCCTCTTCCATTTTCAATGTGAGATGACCACACAGAATCAACAGTTTTAGCACTAGCACAAGGTAGCACAGACCACATCTGCAACCAGGATATGAAATCCCTGGGGAAGGTTAGGGACTTTGGATTGGGTTAGCCCAGTCCACAGATCTGTGGACCCACTTCTCTCCTCTTCCCAGCGAGGGACAGACCAGTGGGAGCCCCTCCTCAGACTGGGAGTTAAATATCCAATGATATCAATGACAACATCTATAGCCATATAACCCATGATATCATCTTATAACTATAATTCAATTTATGACATCATCCCATAACCATGCTGCTCGATGAGGTGTCCCCATAGTCAGGGGTGATCCAATCCCTGCCATCAAACACTCCCACAGTGACCGGCCTCTGTATTAGCAGGCAAAAGTCACCTCTGCTGTAAGATAATTACTTGGGGCTGGGAGATCCCTTTCTTCTTCCTTGTTCTGTCCCACACAAGGTGCATGGATAGAACATGACTGCATCCCCCAGGTTATGCCCATTGTCAACAGGTCACTATGAACAGCCTGATGCACTCCATTTCAATTTGGCAACACAGCATATTCACTCAGGCATATAGGCTAGGAGCACACTATTTAAGTCAATGTGATTTCAGAAAGCTGAACAAATATTAAAGTATTAGAGACCAGTCAGCTATTATCTTTTCACAGAGCATCAACTTCTAAGCACAGAAACCCAAAATAGACACAGGTGAGAACACAGAACGTAGTTATTGACATCTATGTTAACCCTCTGACAAAAGTAAAATTTGGGGCTCGTGAGACAGCTCAGCAATTAAGAGTCCTTCTTGCTCTTGCAGGTAACCCAAGTTTTGTTCCTAGTGTCTACTTTAGGTAACTCACAACTACCTACAGCTCCAGTTCTGGGGAATCTGATGCCCTCTCACCTCAACAAGCACATGATATATAGAAACTCATGCAATCACATAAATAAAATTAAATACACAATTATCTATAAAAAGTAAGTTGGAGAAGGATAACTAACACTAAAGACCTTTTTAAAACTATAGACTTTTAAAATACCTGTACATCCACACATAATGAGAGTTTAAATGGAGTTTATCCTAAAATGAAAACCCTAAATACACAAGACCCTAAACAGACACCACGTTACTAGGAAATGAAAACCTTAGTACCTGGAATGACTTCTCTTTTTCTGAAGTGTTGGCCAGTGGTGTCTCATAAACCCCTAGACATGACAGGCTACAGTCAATGGTTTCATAACCCTCCAGAACTTAATGATTAAGATACTACATACATAAATCATAAAACATGGAAAACTCAAACTGGTACTAACCTGGAAGCTTCATCTATAATGGCTAGTTTTTGTAATGCTGGAAGGTACTATGCATGTTACCACAAGAGAAAAGTCATCGTCACCCTTACCCAGTTGGGAACTTTGAGAGCCACAGAAGTGACTGGCCTGATAAAACATGCCTACAGTTATAACAGTGATGTAAGCACCATGGAAGTTACAAAGGACTTTCTGATCAGTTTTGAGACCCTCTCCACAAGATGAGACACATACACAGTACCATTGTGGGTGGTGGTTACTGAGAGGGCCAGGAAGCCAGACCAGAGCCAAGACAGATTTCTAATAGCCCTGCCAGGGACAAGGTCTCAGTTTTGGTTTACTAGAACTGGCTGGAGTTGAGCAAGCAGTTCTGGGAAGACCACAATTCAGGGACAACCAATCAGCAGGCACCCCACAGCCTTCAGCTAGCTAAAGATAGCTCTCCCAGTCTTGCTGCTGGAAAGTCCCTAGCCACTAGAGGTATCCACCAATCAGCCCTTAGACTAGTCTTTTCTCTACCAATCAGCCCCAGACTAATCCCTCCTCCCTGTAATTCTCTTAACCCTGCTTAAAAGGAGCCTGTGAGCTTTTTTGGGGGGTCACCATTTGCCACCCCAATATGTTGGGAATTTCAATAAACACTCTTGTTGATTGCATACTTGACTGGTAGTCTTTTATGGGACTTCTCTTGGATCCTAACAGTTACCTACAGCTAGACATGTCATAGGACCTAGTGGAGAAATACTACTATTATTCTACTAAATGGACATGGTATTAAACTGACTCTTTATAATGCATTACTATGCCCATAGGTCAGGGAATCTCTCAACTCTCTTTGGAGATTCTTCATGACCATCAGTTATTCTGTCCAAGCCACCCCTCTCACCCCAAGGCTGAGAAGCTGGGGGGGGGGGTCTCAGTAGTCAGAGATTGTCACTCAAAACTTGAAGGGCTGTGTGGCAAGGGAGAGTCACAGGCTGAGCCAGGGGAGTGCCAAAACCATAACCCATATTCCCTCAGCAAGTAAACTGAGGGAAAGCATTTACTGTAGATGGTCTGTGGTCGCTCCTCACAACATTGGTCTGAGTTTGCTGATGCTGAGGACTGGAGCTCAGGTCTGTAGCAGGCTGTTGGGATGTGTTTTACAGCTTCTCAAAAGTGTGGTTTCTTCTCTAGCACCTCATTCCTTTCTCTCAGTCAGCTTGGAGGAACGACTGGGCAGTCTTTCACTTTACACATCAGATTCTGCGTTTTCGCTCTGGGTTTGAGCTGCTTATGTGTTGGAAAGCCCCCCAAGCAGATCACCATAATCTGCTCTCTAAATTCAGGCTCCTTTCTGAATCCATATCAGCTGCTGGTCCTTGTTTTGTCTCTCTGAGAACTGTCAAAGGTTCCATGTCAATGCTTCTTCCAGCATTATAGAATGTTCCCAGGGTCCCCTACAGCTGCTCTTCCACAGTCTGTCCTCTTCAGTGACATCAAAGACCTTTGTAATAGCTGATTCCCAGACACCCAACTTCCAAAGAGCCTTAGAGAAGGCTCCTTTTTTTGTATATTGTTCACCAACTCTCCTGCTGATCATTATAATGATTGGATAGAAAATGTATGATTTGATGGACTACAAGTGTTCACCATTCTACTTTATGTAGAGATGATTGAATCAGAATTTTGAATCAATCCTGGAAGTCAGCATCATTAAAATATCACTTATATGCCAAGTACAAACTTCTATTTTTTCAAAACTTCTAATTTCTTGAATACACATAGATGTTGTATCTATGAATACTGCAGCCTATAGAAGTTTATCTTTCAGTCAAACCATCTGATTCATGATTGAGACCCTTGTAAAGAGAAACTATTACAGAGTGTAGGATGCACTGACATGCTTATATATGTTGCAGTATCATTGTCATGCTTCTGAATTTTTTTTTTGTATCACAGAATGAAAAATAATCAAATAGGAAAAGACATTCAGACGAGAGTTAAAAGAGCCTTGGCTTTTGTACACACATGGCTGACCAGTTCGTCACACACCCCATTAAGCAGCATCCCCTCCTGAAGTTCTGCACCTAGGGAATCAATACCCCAGTTACTTCAGAGACAATTTTTTAAAGGAACATTTCTTTTATTGATTTCTTCAACTCCTCATAACTAAGGAGCATCCATGGCAATCTTGCTAACAATGGTTTGCAGAGCCTATAACACAAGATGACTTTTAAGGATGCTTGGTATGCACAAAATGCATCCAACCAGGGGAATATAGATGGAAATTTAAAACCCAATGGACCTGATTGGCCTCCATGGATCATCCACTCTACTTGGAGGAAGACCAGCTGTGCTCAGTTCCTCTCAAAACTCTTTAGCTCTTTGATGGCCTTGTGACCAAGGTCCTGAGCTAAAGGACAGTAACTAGGCTCCCTCCAAGAGGGAAAAGAGACTCTCTTCCTTGAAAAACTCCACACAGAAGTATCCAGGCTGCCATCAGTTACCAAGACCTCTGCAGGATTGCTCCAAGTAATCAAGCTATCTCTTGATTTTACACTTCGCCAAGTGACTGGCATTGTCAGCTTTCAGAAAATTGAATTCAGCTTTATGAAACATATGTTTAAAAGCTGTACACTTTCAATAATTATGCTATAACAGCCCAGTTTTTATGCAAAGCTAACTAGATATTGTCATATTAAAATAGCAAATCCAATTCATTTCTTATGAAACACATGTTTAAAAAAAATACACGGAACACTTTAATTATTTCAGAAGTGTTGAGGCCAGCTCGCCAGCCTACTGCATATTGCATTTGTTTAAAACTCAATCATGCAAAATGAAGACTCGATTTGAAAAATTTTAATAAAGATAACCAGCCCATCATGATATCATTTGAATGCTAATGGGCACTCCCATTCAGCCAGGGAGAGTAGTGTCAACTTCGCTGGAGGCTCTTTATTCTGCAATAAAAACATTTACATTCTAATGATTTTATTAAAGCTCGGGAGCTGTCAGCAGCCCCAGATGACTCCCTGGCAAACTCTATCAGTTATCAACTCATATTGCCTTTATCAAAACCACCCAGCGGTGAGCCCACCGCCACAATGAGATGTCTGCTGCTCACAGAGGCAGTATTTAATCATTTCTTCTCCAGCATTGTTCTGCTTATAGAGCATAAATAAGAGCTTCAAATAACCCCAGAGTGCTGCTGACAAAGAAACAGAGCGCCGGCCCTATTTATCTTCCTCACGTTCTCCAGGAGCCCTTTCTCCCACACCCGCCCCCGCCTTTTATTTTGTTGTTGTTGCTAGCACTTAATTTTTTTTATTTGCCACCCCCCATCATCATTCAATAGCTCTGAATTTCTTCTTCACCTGAACAGTAGGGCTTGGAGAGTCAGGCAGAGAGGTGACCCTGTTGTTGGCAGGGAAAATGATACCATGGCCATAAGGGACAGAAGGATAGGGGCACCTGCTGGTGAACAGGACAGGAACCTTAGGGGAAGGTGATTTTTTTTCTTTATCACAGTGATGACGCTTGGGTGGGAGAGAAGGAGAGGGTGAAGGACTTTGCACAATGCCCCTGTCACCTGGTGCACTCTGAAGGCCAAAGAGCATGTGCTTGCTGAGCGGTGTGAGTGGTGGCTATGCTCTAGTCTCTCCACTATTTAAATGTGTTCTGCACAGATTGGAATAGGAGTCACTATGACAAAAACTTGGATTGACTTTAAAAGCACCCACCCCACCCCCTTGTTTTAGTCTTCCAGAAGAAAAGTAAAGAATTGCAAAGGAGTCCGTGAAAAGATTCCTGGGACAGTGAGCAGAGCTGAGCAGAAATTTCTCCTTTCCCTGACATGGCTGGAAAACGCATTTTCTCAGATTAGCAGAAGTGGATCTTGATTGAGTATTGACTTTTCTTCTCCTTTTACTTCTGACTGTTCTAATAAAACTCTTTCCAAAATATGTGACAGATTTACCTCTGAATAATCAGCTCCACTTACTGGAGGTGGATGGGTTGCAAGGGAAAGCTTATTGCCTACCTGGAACCCAGTAGGTACACATGATGTTTATGGGAAAAGATGGTTGCTTGGATATGGAATTCGATCTAAGTTTACCTACTAGCTTTGAGATTCTTCATTCTGCAGTTCCGTATGTTGCTGCAGTGGGATCAAACCTGGACAGAAGTTCTGGCGTTTCATGGGATCTCCTAGCTGAACCAAGAGGATTCTCTTCTCAGAGCTGCACTCTGTATTGGCTGAAACACCTTTAGTGAAACTCTCAGAACTGTGCAAAGTCGCATCTAAATGGGAACATGGGAATCCTGAGCAATGGCTTTTGCCTGGACTAGGGAGGGCAGAGTTTTTGCCTCAGGGTAGTTATCTCCCCTGAGCCAGATCTGGGACCAAGGGTTCTGTTCAGTGAGAGGCTCTGGGATGTGGTTTGGGCCAGACAGTGGAGGAAGACATCACTTCTCTGTTCCAGGTGTCTGGAGACTCCACCAGCTACAAGCCAGGTAGAGTCACTCCACAGCAGCAGACTGTACGTCCTCATTTATCTAGGGTGCTGGAGACAAGAACCTGGGCAGGAGGACTCGCCAACTCCGACCACTTTCCCTCCCAAGCGTCAGGGGAACCAGGTGTTCCTGGCTGCTGAGAAAAAATCTAGGTGTCAGCAGCAGCACAGTTTCCCTCACATGTCCCTTTAAAAAGAAAGACAGCAGTACAAGGTCAGTTAAACCAGGGCTAAAACTTTACAGGAAAATGTAGCAGGAATCTTAAAGAGTCTTATTAACAAAATCAAACCTGAGGCCAGTTATTGGGGTGAACACTGGAAGGTCAGAGAGCCAGACCAAGCCACAGCTTCCTCACCTTGCCAGTTCCTCAGCTGATCTTGTTTCCTCAGACTGGATGCCTCTGAGTCCTCATCCAGAATGAATATCAGCTGAACTGCTGCTCGAAAGCCTGAAAGCTTAACCAGCCAAATGCTTCTAGTTCCTGGTCCTCACGCCTTATATACCTTTCTGCTATCTGCCATCACCCCCTGGGATTAAAGGCGTGTGAGTCACCATGCCTGGCTGTTTCCAATGTGGCCTTGAACTCACAGAGATCCCAGTTGGATTTCTGCCTCTGGAGTGCTAGGATTAAAGGTGTGAGTGCTACTATTTTCTAGCATCTGTATCTAGTGGATGTTCTGTCTCTGACCCCAGATAAATTTATTAGGGTACACAATATTTTGGGGAACACAATACCACAGGAAAATGGACATAACAAAGGCCTTTCATGGTACAATAAAAAAGTGGCACCACAACTAATATTAAATATGAGTAAAGTTCTCTAGATTCTTCTGCCCATAATCTAATCTATATTAAAGATCTGGACAAGTGGGCAGACAAGAACAAAGAAAAAGAAAGAATTTAAAAGAAATAAAAGGCAGAAAGGAAGGAAGAAAGAAAAGAAAATTAAATCTCTTCACTAAAGTACCTCAGAACAGCAACTCTCCTGTTAGGGATGAGGTTGACGAGCCAGGGCTCGGAACGGCTCTGAGTGCTTACAGCTGTCACGGCGGGCATGCGGCTCACTGAGGCCCTGATGACGTTCGTCCCCAAGGTGGCTCTATGCCCTGTCCTGCCTTTCTGCTTGCCTTGGTTTCTTGATCTCTGAGGTCAAAATGATGAAGCTAGCAGGGGCTTTGGCACTCACACAGGTAGTGGTGGGGGGCGGGAGTGATCTTTGCAAACAGATATAGAATTAAAAGGAATTGTTTTTGCCAATCAAACCACAGTGAAAGCTGTACTGCCCACTATGAAGGTGCCGCTCCTCTTCTAACTACTTTCTGTTGTCCTGCTTGTGCCAGCAGGCTGCTTCCATAGTCACCAGCAACCATAGCCATGTCTGGTGGTCACCAGCAATGAGAGCCGTGTCTGGTGGTCACCAGCAATGAGAGCCGTGTCTGGTGGTCACCAGCAATGAGAGCCGTGTCTGGTGGTCACCAGCAATGAGAGCCGTGTCTGGTGGTCACCAGCAATCCGCAGACTGGTTCCAGTCATCTCACAGTGGGTTGTTCGGGGACTGCCTGCTATTTTGACATCTTCTGAAAGGTAACACGGTTTTTTGTATTTCAATTTTGACTCTGGCCTTTTATTACTTTACAAAATGCTGCTCTGCATGCTTTAGGACAGAAGAGAAATATCCATGCCTCCTCAATCTATTACTTCTATATCTCTCTCAAGATGTTTAGATCACATCAAAATCAGATCTTCAGTACTGAAAAGGCCTTGAATATCATAGCATTGCATATTTATGTGTCTTTGTTCAAAGTTCTAAAAATATCATCATCTGGCCAGGCAGTGGTGACGCATGCCTTTAATCCAAGCATATATATATATATAATGTCATCATCATCTACTTCAAGATAGAGTGAGAAGAAGAAGGAGCTGGGCAACCTTGAGTAGCTTTATACTGAAGCACAAAGGTGTGGTGACATTTTGTTTGTGCTTTAACAAATAAATCTTGCTTATCTGGCTCTGGGTTTTTATTATTAAGACCAATTAGAATTCATGCTACACTGAGGAGATTTGAACTCAATGCAGATATGTTTGATGATATCAAATTGTTCTTTTAGATTCCTCTTGTCATTAAAGAAAGGTAAAATAAAAGTGATTCTAGACATGTGTTTGAGTCTCCATACTTACAAAAAACTCAATGGAGTTCAGCCAGGGTTTATAGTCTTTATGAGTATGTCATCCATCTTTCCACATACCTATCATCTACCCATTGTCTATCGTCTATCAATCACCTATCTATATGTCATCTATTTCTCTATGATCTATTCATTCATCTATCACTTATTCACTTAGCCCTAATCTACTGATCTCTTATTTGTTTACTTCAGTAGCCTTGAAAACCATCTCTGTGGCTTTTCCTTTCACCCACCTACCGTCTGTCATCAACACATCTACCTACTTATCTATGATCTAACTAATCAATCAGACATTACTTAACTGATGAACACGGTGTAGTTCTTGTTTTTCCCACATATGAACAGAGAGCACACACTTCCTGGAAGACAGATGCAGCCGGAACTGACTGTGGTAAAGCTAGAGCCAGGAGGCAATCTTAATTCAAGAGTAGAACGTTCATTTTCCCACTAATGAAGGGTAAAAAATGGAGAATAGTTGTTGAGTGACATTGTCTTCTATGCTATCCGATTCATATAACGTATTAATTGGCTGAAAATGGAAGAGTTGTTTGATTCAAAAGCTAAAAGTTACTCTTTTTGTAACCATAGTTTGGCCAAATGGATGGATAGAGGTGGAGCTGAGGAGATGGAAGGTACATGTGAGCATTTGGAGAGAGGACACACACAGAGATATACTCACCTTGAGCACCCTCCTCTGTAGGAGGGAACAATAGCGACTCCATAGGAAAGCACCTATCCAGGCAGTCATCTAAGCAGTGGCCAAGCACCAGCCCCTCCAGTCCCCACCAATCACTCAGATCTGCTACAATTGCAAAGTAAGATGAAGGAGGGGAACACATACATGCTAGCCAGCCTCCCAGGTGTCTGACACACAGAAAAGCATCCTGACTCTGTCCTGAAAGTGAGGTAAAACTTCAAGAAAGGAGATTACGGCTCATGTGCTCAACCCAGAAAGATCCAATGCTGCCAGACACGTTTGCTTTCCACTGTTCATATGTGTGTAAAAATGGAAGTACAAAATGATGACCTATAGTATAAAAACAGTGTATGTGAGGGTTACATTTATGACTGTATTATATAGGATAATAGAAAGTAATTTAGCACCTAGTACAAATCAGTACTATGAAGCATAACAGCAAAGCAAGAGAAATACCCTCTCTTGACCCAGAGACTATGAAGGTGACGAACTTTTAACACTTTCTATGGAAAATATTAGAAATATTGGGTCAAATCTTTAATAGTTTCAAGTCACAGACTCTGTTTCTATAGAATTCTGTGAAGAAACTAACAGGATATGTACATATGAATGACTAAGATACACGCACATATATATTCATATGTGATGGAGATCCAACTATGGAAATAGACATAGATATGACCAAAGAAATAAATGTAGCATTAGAAAGGCATAGAAATAAGTATGGAACATGCTCAGCCACGGAAATATATGCAAACAATAGCAGGTATATAGATATATAGACAGATATAGGTTCAGGTATAGATAGCATACACAAAAAATGGACATATATGTAAACTCAGACACACAGACACAGGCATGGGATTGACACAGAAGTCAATCTCTCTTTTCCAAGACAAGGAGGGGAAACTTTAAGGAATTAAATTAAGAAACTAGAAGATATTTCAAATCTCTTTGTCTTATAGCAGGCAGAATTCCATCTTCTCTGGGAAATTTTCAGTTTGATCTTTTGATTTTCAACTTGTTATGTGAGGCCTAACTACACAAATATCAGTCGTTGTTCAGAGATGGTATCCTATATACACCACATGGCCATATCCAGACCAGTGCTTATTAAATAATGGTCTACTGTATCCCACCAAGCTGCTGAGAAAATAAGCATTATATCAGTTTAAACTTCAAGCCATATTCCATCTGACACTGGAATTTCCAGTAGACAAATAGGCATCAGTTCATCAATTATTAAACATGAAGAAAATAGCAACTCTTACTGCACAAGCAGCCAGAAGGCGTCACTTGGGGAAACAGGCAGCCATTTGAAACAAAGGATCAGGCTGTTGAAGAGTGGGAGAGGTCAAGGTGCTCCTGGAGGCATTAAGTGGTGAGTGTTTAGGTCTAAATCCAACTTTAATTTTCCATACATTTAACCCAAATCTCTAAACCTCAAAAAATTCTATTCTGCCTGTAACTCTGTAGACATAGTGGGTCTTCCTGAAACTCAGACAAGTCAGTCAGTCATTAATATTGTCCTATGACCCTTACCTCTGTCACCCTGGAAGGATCTGAACTATACCTTTCCTGGGTGACTCACATACCTAAATCTTCCCTAGCAGAGCTATGCTACTATGGAGAGGCGGAACTTGAGTTTTCTTCAATTTCAAAACTGACTTGGAGGATCACTCCCTTCTGACCCTTGTCTTGAGTTTGGGTGTACCCAACTCTTTATGTACCAACTCTAATTTGTGTTCCATACAACTTTGGAAATACAAGTTAGTGGTGAATTAACAACACTAACTATAAACTTTCTGTGTAGAGTTGGTTTGACTGGATGTGTTTCATGCTGAAAAATATTAACTAATCAATAACTGGTGTGTAAAGCATGTGCTTCCACTGGAATTGAGGCAATACAGTAGGCCACATCCAGGGCATGATACAGGGTATCACACCGGTGAAGAGAGGACAAAAGATCATTTATGACGTCAGTGTGTTATCAGTAGGCCTGATCTCTCTGTGGACAACTTCACAGATCAAACATAAGTCAAGATGTGAAAATGAGTCAGGGTTAGGAGATAGCTAAGGGAAGAGTGAGCAAGAGGCATTTGTGTGAATAAACGTAAACCAACAATAACTCTGATGGCTAAGACAGAACATGAAAGTGGTCATGTAACATGGCTCTGTTGATTAAAAAGTCACTATGGAAAGTAGACAGTGCTCATTCTTGGCACATGAACTTCAGACAAATGTCTAAAGAACGTACCTTAGAGGACCAAAAGCCATCACGATACTTTTCATAGAAAACTTGATTCACTGACTAGACATCATGGTGAAGGGATTGGGATTCTTGTAGACCTGGGCTATGTAAATGGTCTAATCTAGAATAATGCCACAGAAGATCCCCTGGGGAGAAGTAAGCTCAAAGAGATGACCTAAAACTTTCAGAAACTGAGGTCCCTCTCCTGTGATGCCATTATAGAGAGCCAATATTAAAAACAAGAGTGTCTGGCCCAAGCCTTCAGGCTGTATGAACCCCAAACAGACACAGTGGAGGCATGCTAGCCACACAGGTATAAGTTTTGGCAAAGCCCAGCAAAAAAAGACTCAAGACAGAGTCAAGATGGGTGACAAGATTCTGGGGCACCATGGGGTCCTTTGTTGAAGTGTCTGGAGACTACGATCCATCTTGCCACACATGCTAACATGGACTCATGAGGATGGAGTAGCCCACTGGTGATCTATGTCCAATGTGAAGCTTCTGGTGTGGTGGAGCTCCAGTCTGTGATTTGGGGGTATGTGTGTGAAGGCCCCACAAATCTCCAGGTAAGTCTCCTAGCATAAGTCTGGCTCTTTGAAGCTGGAGGACACTTCTCTGACTTCAAAACTAGGAATATTCCATCTTCTCTTTGGATTTCCCTTCCTTCTATGGTGCCTCTCCTGCTCCAACGTGGATTCTGCTGGGCAGTCATTTGCTATCCCTTCCCCACCAGGGAGCATTCTCAGCACTCTGTATGTGTTCTTCTGGTTTATTCAGTATCCCACTGGGTGCTTCGTGGTGGAAAATAGCCGAGGGCGTATGCCTGGCTTCTTCAGGCATTGCCTACTTCATCCCTCTCTTCCCAGTCTGCTTGTCAATGCCCAAGTATTTCACCTCTGAAGTTAATGTTAATGGCAACATATTGCCTTTGATCTTCCAAATAAATGCTACCCCATCAGTAAAACAGCCAACCTTGCTTCTCCTCAGCACTTTGCTGGGGGCGGACACTTTCTCCTGCCACCACAGCCTGGAGCATGTGGAAACTTCTCCCTGCATGGATAGCACTCCCAGCCTTCCCCTGGTCCACCCTGCTGGTGAGCAATGATGACAGGGCCTCACCTGCCAGAGACTGTCAGGCAGGGATGCCAACCCTCATGCATCCCTCCTACCTGCTATTCAAATGAAGACATTGGCATACAGGAGCACATTTTTATAATGTGAAGTAAATGTCAAAATGGGGAAAAATGTCTTATGCACATGAATAATAGAGAGGAAGCTTCAAAACCAGCATAAATCATTATTTTGGCAGGTAATTTTTTATATCTTCCTGCGGTATCTTTTTTCTATTGATAAATTTATCAGTATAAAATATAGACTATATTTATGAAATGAATACATATGAATTTAAAACAAGGTACAATTATGGGAGCAAAGCTTTGCACAGGCTACTCCAGGAGGGAGTTTGAATGGTACCCCTTCTTCCTACTTATGGGAGTTTATTACTTTTGCAAAAAAAATTACTTTAGGGCTTAGAAGCTCTGACTACTTTAAGCTGGGTGGTAATTTTATGTGGACAAAAATGGCAAAAAGAAGGTTATTGTGGTTGTTTCAAAGCAGAGCCCTGATGTTTCTTGGGTTGGTGAATCAGTAACAAAAATGAGAACTCATCCTATAAAGAAACAGCTACAGGGGGCTGGCCATCCCTTTCCATCCTCCTCAACCCCAATGATGGGCAGACACAACAGACACCCGTCCTCTTGGACCTCCCCTTTGGACAGCCTCTCTCCTGGATACCTGTCAGAGAAGGTATTCTGAATCTCTGCTTGAGAATTCCAGTGACCATGAGGTCATTCAAGTCACTTTCCTCACACACTACTGTAACCAGTTTATAGATATGTGCAGGCCTGTGTTCATATGCATGTGCACGTGTGTGTGTGCAGTTGTGTACTAAACTAACCACGCATATATGTACAGTGTGCACTTGTGTGCTCACATTCTGCTTCCACTTCAGCTGAGTTCGAGTGCTGAGAGAGATTGTTGCAGGAAGGAAATATAATCACATTGGCCCTCGCCAGCACAAATCCTGTGAGCCCATCACAGCGGGCACACAGCCCTTGCTCCTAGCCTCAGCAGGCAAAGCTCATTCTGAGCCCCTCACTATAAACTGTGCTCCTCTATCTCAACTCTGCAATTCAGATCATGCTGACTGACCGGAGATTGCTGGCTTTCTGTGTGAAGAGTCTCTTCCTGTGGCTTTTGGACATCATAAAGCTATGCGTTTCTGAAAGACTATAAAATGCTGTGGCCCACATCTCAGTATCCATAATCAAGTCTTTGTAACCTTTCCATTTTCACCGGGACATCCACTGTATTGGAATCCCCCTCCCTCCAGTTAGTCCTCGTGAGCCTCCTTCCACTGTATTTGAGTTACTTTTTCCTGTGCATGGACCCCAGTTGAGGGCCTGTGCAGTACAGCACTCTCAACTTTACTTGGTGTTATGTGACCAGTTGGGTTGTAACCACGCTTTAATAACACGTTCTTTCCTAGTCTGCATCCCCAGCTGATAAACAGTGGCCAATTAACACGTGCCAGTTGGATGAATCCATACAAGGTGTCTGGACTTAAATCAGAGCAGGAGCAATGAGAAGACAACACCACTGACCAAGCCTACGGCTGGGTTAGTGGCCAGGCTGGAAGCTCAGTGTCTTGTCTTGATCATCTTTTCTGGAAAGAGTTCCCAGTGAATTTGTGGGTTTATCACCACAGCTGAAGGCAGAACCCCTAGAAGGCCTCACAAATAGACTTCCACCCCATCCCTCACCATCCTGCAGCCCACGGACAAGTCTGATGGCTTTCACCCTGTCATCTGTAGTGTGCACAGCAGTATGGCCTGCCTAGTGGCTAATCTGAGTATGCTGTTGTGTAACTAACTTCTGGATCCCTGTCAATCCCTATAAAGTAGGGATTCATCCAGCCTATGCTGGTGGGAGAAAATCAGAAATAGCCTAATGTGAGGGTAAAATAAGGGATGAAAATTAAAAAAAAGGAATTGAATGGATATGGGGTATCCCTAGATGAAATGTAGGGGAAGAAGTAGCTAAGTTTCACATGGGATGGCAGCTACCACCCACCTGGAGAATACTGTGCTTTTCTGACCTATGATTTTCCTATTAAACATTTGCACATCCAGCTCATGTGTTTGAGAATGAACATATTCCCGGCTGATTTAAGATGTCATATTTGACATTTACTGTCATTTAAATTTCATTTGAGATATTCAATATTTAGAACTTAAAACTTACCATCTGAGGTAGAGTCAGACAATGGAAAATGAGCAGTGGAACCCATGGCGCTCAAGCACAATGTGAATTTTGGAAATAAACGCACATGAACACTTGGTTTAGCTTAAGAGCTAGTGTGTCCAGCTGACACACATGCAGGAAGGCAGCTCGGAGGAAGGGAGAGAGAGCCGAACTTTTCCTGGGCTTGAGGATCAGACTTCCCATCAGGTAATGGAAGGAAACCAGTTGTGGAAATACTAGCCTCTTTCAGACAGGTTGTATTGCTCAAAGTCAGAGCAACAGACAGATAGCAATTCATTTAACAGGTTGGACACCTAGAGGCCACAAATGGTAGCTTAAGAGAATCAGAAATGCCCCCAAGATTTCAGGGGGGATACTCTAAATGATGGGGACAAACAGCCTGCTCTTCAGGGCTCAGAGAAAGCTGACCTGCAATCATGGAAAGACAGATGAGGAAAAAGTAGGTAATGGGAAATGTAGAAAGCAAAGTTCATAGAATTTGGTAAATTAAAAAAAGAAAAAAGGACCCTCAATTAACAGCTTTTAGTTGACTCCTGGTGAACATATCCGAGGCACCATGACACAATCCTGGATGGTTTTCTAAAGTTCTGGTGATGAAGAATCAATAGTGAGGACAGATGACAACGAGTAATGTCTTACTTATTCAGGAACTCTTGCCTCTGCCCCCAACCACCACCAGAAGTAAGATTAGAAAGTGGACAGTGAGCCACAGGACAATAGGTCTAGACTGGGAAGCTTGAAAGATTTAAGGCAGTTGACACATGGAGACTTCGGTGGTTGATGTAGCATGTCCTTCTCTCATCGGTCGTCATGCCTTTTGGATTTTCAATTCTTGGCATCTGTTCTTTGAAAGGTTGACGTGGCCGCTCCACACGTTCCGTTTTAATAATCTTTTAAGCACTGAAGGGTTATCGATGCAGAATCATTATGCTTCCTTGTGTATTACTTACTGATAAGCCCTGCCCCTAGGTTTCTCCAGCCTTCAATATCTGGTCACAATTGCTTTTTCTTTCACATACTTTATTAATGGTGCCAAGGTCACATTAACTGTTTGGACCTTGCCAGCCTTCCAGTCAGCCCCTTCTTCACATCACTGTCCCCTTCTGTATCTTGGGTTTCATGGCACATGAACAAAACAACTCTCTCAAAACTCTTTCTAGAGGGCTCATGACTACCCTAGTGTGGATACCTCTCCATAAGGATCTGTATCCAATGGTGTACCTGTGTGGGCTTCTGTATTTGGAATGCATCTCGATCACTGACTGCTTCTACCTCCCTCTCCTCCTCCCCCATCTGCACCAGCAGGCTCCCTACCACCTTCCCTAGGTTGTTTCTACCCATTAGCAGGGACCTAAGGTGTCCCAGCAGCCCTATCTGAGAAAAAAAATGGGTAGAAGTTGAAAGGAAGATAACTTTGGAAATTGATGGGGATCGGTGAAGTGCAGGGGAGAAGAGTAATGGGGGTGAATATGATTCATTTGCATCACACACATGTAGAAAGGTGATGGCTGAATCCATTCTCTTGTATGGATTCCTTTAGTAAGAAGACATCTAGTCCTTACCAGATTCTCGCTTCTCGGCAGTTTCTGCTTTTTCTGCTCACTGTTCATGGTCAACTTCTGCTCACTTTCTATGCTGCCAATTGACTCCTTGGCTCATTCCAGTCTGAGGTTCAACTTCACAGCTTCAGTAGTGGCTTGCATCACAGGCCCTCACCCACCATGCCTCCAGCTTGAAACAACCATCTGGGGTTCCATGTCTTCAACCTGATGAACTGATTTTCCAGTGATTTTCCCAGCTCTTCGACATCTTCTCCCAAACTCTAAGTATTCAATGATTTCACCAATCTATCCTGGATTCAGGATTCCTAGACTACTGATACAGTTTCTAATTTCATAGGATCCATCACAAACAAGGAGGTAATAAAGATTCCTACTTCTTAAGAGGCTGTTATGGGATGTGCCTCAAATACTGCCAGCCTTTCCTAAGTAGCCTTCAATATGTATCACGTGCTCAATAATAAGACTACATGGAAGGAAGTCAATTTTGAGTCAGGATCTGTGTGCTGAAACACTGAATAGAAGAGGGGATGGAGCTTGGTGACAGTAGCTCTTTGCAGGTGTGTAAGGCCCTGAGCTTGATTCTCAGGGTTGCAAAGAAACTAACACTGAACACCAAATAAATGGGAGTTTGTTTGAAATTCTTCTTGGTAATCAATGATGATTAAATTTTATTTTTAAAAAGTTTTTGTAAGAAATGCTGTTGGCTATTTCTCTACAAGTGATTGGCACAGGGTAAGGGGCTTCATCAAGCATCATGCGGTCACTGTAGTTCCAACAAGATTGCAGAGGATGGGTCCGTGGCCTGACCTCTCCTGCCTTCACTACCTCTGTGACTTTATAACAAGATCCACTGAGGTTCTGTGTGGCACTGTGTCACAATGACAAGATCCCAGAGCAAGGCAGGGCATTCCAGGTAGATGTCCTCCTGCTGCGGGCTCAGGACTGTTCCTGTGAAACTAGAAATTGGGCAGAGGTTTTGTTGCTGGGGCAGCATGACTACTCAGTGTCTATGTACCCTGTGGGTGTTTACACAGGGAGAGATCGGCCCACTCCGGCAAATACATGCATCATAGAAGGGCCATATTTATTGGTGTCCAGACAACATTAGCTAATCATAAGAAACCAGGAAAAAGCTGTCATCACTCAGAATGTCACCAAGCCACAAGTTGGTCTGCTTGAGTCTCCAGAACCACCCCAGCAGCTGGACTGCTGTCCTGGGTGTGGTGCATTTCAGTGCAGGCTTGGTGCTATGTGAGGGCAGTTTCACTAAGGCTAACAAGTGCTGTTATCCCTTCTGGTTATACTGCTTGTCTCACAGTGAGAGCTGCTGCAGTGGAAGGGGGGGGGGGATTCTGATCTATTCCGCACGTTTAAGATTTTAACTGTGAAGATATCACTGCTTTAACTTTAAAACGCTAACTTGTTGAATTACTAATCCATGAATAATCCCTTGAGCTATCACACTGTTTTCCCTTGCCCACTGAACTTGACCCACCGTCGCGAGGAAACCTTATAAATTTTTAAAATTCCCTATGTGTTGGACGTTTTAATGAACTACTCTCAGCGGTAACCCGTCAGTGGCCAGTGTATCGGGGCAGGCAGGGGAAATTTATCTCACTGGGACAATATGTCCGTCTGCCTTTCACCAGGGCCTGGGCTAATTTAACTCTGCAGTTTCCTGAATTAACAAGGCTTGCCTTCAAACCTGTTGACACGGGCCACTCTGTTCTGATATTACTTTATTGTTCGCCTTCTGTCTTCCCTGGGGACTCACTTGATTCGATCCACCTGGATCCTTGGTAGCCAGGCTCTGCTCTGCTGACCTTCCTGAGTGATATGTCACTCCCACAGGAGAGCAGTTTCCTTCTCAAGAGGTACCTTCTCTGCCTACAGTCAAGTCACACACCTCTCGTTTTTAAAAAGTAGTTAGAACAAGCATCTGACAAGCCAACTGTTTGTCCTGGAAGCTGGAACAGAACTGCGGTTAGAGGGAGATGTACACCAACTGTCAAGGCTAAACTCAGTTCTGTCTTAGCTCTGCTTGGGTCAGCCCTAGGACTCTGGTAATTTCACCCACCAATTCAATCACTCCAAGAGAAAAGACAAACTTTTTCAGGAGTTAAGTTGGCCTACGAATCATTTGCCTAATGATACTCAAAATCAAAGAAAATAAAACGCTAACACTGCATTTTTAAAATCTTCTCTAAGCCTTAGTTTACCTCTCTATGAAATGGGTTATTTTAAGGAACAGAGTTGATAAATAACCTACAAAAATTGGAATTACCACGGTCACAAGCAGCATGGTTCTGTTCTCCTTTCCCTTCCTGGGACAGGGTAAACTTTGGTTGGAGTAAAACCCAGACAAGCTTAAGCTATAACCTGTCTCTCCCTGGCCCAGAACAAGCCAAGCATCCTTTACTGAAAAGGATAAACTTTCATTGTCAAGCCAAGGAAATGTCCCAGTCCTACAGCTCCTTATAGCTCCTTGGGAACAGCTTCCTAGCAGCAGGAAGGAAACCCAGGGCTCTGCCAACTTCTTATAGTAACACCCTTGTCCAGCAGAGGTGGCCACTCATCTCTCTAGGTGTCCAGTGTTTCAGAAAAGGATGAGAACTGAAGTAAAAACAAAGAACAGAGAGAAGTCAGGAAAAGAGAGAGAGGAGAGAGATTTGCATATTACGCCTTCCTCTGGGAAGCAGCCTGCATCCTGCACGGCATCACGTGACCAGGCTCTGTGTTCATAGGCTTCTTATCAGATCTCACATTTAACTCCCCTCCCCCATCCGACGCCTCACAATGGCGCTGATAAAATGCGAGCAAATTTCTTCTATTAGTGACTGACAGCAATTTGAGTGAAATGAAGTTGTACCATGATATGGTTTATATATACGAGGTGCAAATATCCTAGTTTGAATAATCACAGCCTGTGTCCTTTTAAACGATTTTTCTTCCCATTTAAAGGCAAGCCTTTGATGTGATAATGTTAATTCCCTCTGTGCGGGAAGGAAGAGGGGAAAAAGCTCAGAGAAACGGAAATTAAATGAGGAATGCGATGTCAGTCAATCTTCTGAGCCAAGGCCTTATTAACTGCTAATCATTTTGTCATTTTGTCGCTCAAAGTAATGAATTTGATAGGAAGGGACGGGTGTCTTGTGTTTACCTTTATTAGCTTTAAACAGAAACAGTTGTGCAGATTTTCATTGTGGAGTCATGTGGCGTTTAAGTGGTTTCTGCTCAGCATATCCCACTCTTCTTTCTCACCAGTGTGTGATTGCTGTAATTTTGGATAATCTAGATGATTTTTTTTTTAAATTCTATCCAGCTCCTGCTCAGAGTTCCATCTCTGGGCTATCATCCGGACGACACTATGAGTTTGATTCTATCCAATGTGCCAGATTCTGCAGCATCCATCCTGAGGAAGTAATTTTGCTACTAGAAAGGGACACTGGGATCCAGGTTCCCAAGGAACCTGCAACCCTGTCTTATTTATGAGGCTGCTTCCAGTAGTAATAGCTGTTGGAAGTAGGCGCTTTATCAGAAAACCAGGATGGCAGTTAGGTGCAAGAGCTTTGAGACCATTTTATCACATGGAAATTATCCAAGAAAGCATTAGATACTGTTTTATTTGGGAGAATGATGACGTGCATGTCCCTGTGCACCTTGCTCACATGAGTAAGATTGCGTACCTGGATGACCCAGCACTGCACATGGGTTTGGAACTTCATGGCATCCTAAGCTGAATCTGATGCTGCCAAGTCTCTGCTGATGTTGTTCAGATGGAGAGAACAGTGTCAGACCTGGGGTCCCCATCTACGCCTTCAGGTCCCATGATGCCTCCTGCTGTCTCTCCTGCTGTCTTTGCAGCATCCTCAGGAGGAAAGAGTGTCTGATCAGAAGTACATTCAGCGTGACAGGTGATTAATTCCCAAACTCTGTGTGCTGTCAATGTCTGTGTATTCTACAAAATGGCCACATCCCTGGCCAGGTCTGGATATTATTGCTGGAGTTTCGAGGGTAGAAGTACTGTTACTGGACCACAAGTGGCCTGGGACATTTGGTTCTAACATGCACCTGACTGAGTTCATGGGATTCCCCGGAGAGGCACTATAGACGGGCTAAGGGCTTCCTAGAGAAGGCTGCATAGACAGCTCAGAGCCCAGGGCAAGAGGCCACTGGTTGCCTATTGGTCACATCCTGGAACCAGGCTCCTCTCTGCTCTCAGTTTCCAACACCGAGAAGTTTCACCTCTTCCTGTACAGTGAGGCATCGACAGGAAATAGTTCCTCAGGAAGTTTCTAGTGGCTTTTGTGAATGAAGTAGCATGATAGCTGAGCTAGAAAAATGTTCTGAGTTTCTGTGGAGATGAGATGTACTTGGAGATTTTCTTCTTTCTCTCTTGAGTGTTGATTCAAAGGAACAAGAGTGGTTTTATCTTCATGTGCACAGTCCTTGTGGGAGGGGGATGGGTTTGCTGATAGCTTTGAGAATATTCATCCTTCTATCAGCATTTGATAATCACCAGAAAGAAAGCCAATGGATTCTCACTGGCGAGAAAAACTGAACTGGAGCTTATGAAGCGTCACTTAGAGAACAGCTCATGAAATGCCAGGTAAAGTCCCTGGAATCTGGTGTAAATACTACGTTTTCCCAGAGTCTTTCCTGATCTCTCTATGATCTGGTGATCTGAACACTATCATGGTTCAAAATCTCAAGGATTCTGTCTGTAAGATCATAACCTTTAGTTGGAGAGATCATAAAGCATAACCGAGGGACAATTATTCACCATGAATACTTCTCCTAGATGGTTCGTTTTATTTCAGAGAACTATATCTTAGGATATACTGTCCACTGGTTTTTCTTTGAATCCTGTGGTTCCATAAGTACCTGAGGAAATCACAACACACAGACACTTGAAGACCCACCATTTCCATCAATTTTAGGGTCTTTTTTTTTTTAGTGGCCTTACTGTGGAAACAGGGAGTTGATGCTTCCCATTCCCTAAACATCTGCTTGCATAAGCAATCAATGTGGCTGCAGAGTTCATAGAAGCCATGGGATTGCAGCACACTTCCAGTGTTCACTCATGACTTTTTTCTTCCTTCCCACCCTCCTGTCCCAATGGCCAAGACTGATCCTGTTGCCAACCATGTAAAAAGGAAGGATTTGTTCTTTTCTGAGAAGGAAATGTTCAAAGGCACCGTGCACTATACCAGCAAAGCACACGAGAAGGGCCCTTGAGTGGAAGGCCTCGAGAGGTACTTCTGAGATGTCCTTAGTTCTGAAGTCCCATCGCAGCCCACAGTATGCCAAACCACAGGGGCTTATCCTGAGACCCCTTGCTGCAGAATGTTTGAAGGGGCGTTCTCAACCATCCTGAGTCTCTCCAGTCCACACAGCTCAGTTTCTGAAATGCTCTGACTCTAAGAGTGACATTTTACCCAGGCCTTTCTATTCAAAGATCAGCTTTGGAAAAGTTAGAAAAGTCTTTTACAGCTCCTCTACTCTGTTACTCCTGGTTTGTGTATTGGTGTGTTAAATCGTGGACATTGAGAGGAGAGGGAGAGGGAGAGAGAGAGGAAGAGAGGGAGAAGGATCCTCTTCCAGGGTCTAACCTGAAAAACTTAGTTTTCACTTTTCATCAAGGAAACCATTCTTCACTATAGACGGAAACCGCTGCAGAAAACCACAACCAATCAATGCAGAGCTGTTGGGCCCTGTCTCAGATGGACACATCTACAAACCATCCCTACATTCCCATACCCAATGTTCATGGTATGAATTCACGAAAAAGCCTCTTGCCTGTGGCCTTGTGAGCCCCAGCTCAGAACCGAGCTACACTCGGCCGGTTGTGGTGAAGCACACTGGTTGGATTTGCTGAAGGAGGCAGAGGCAGGAGGATCCCAAGTTTGAGGCCGGCCTAGGAGGCTTGCTAAGGAGAAGCTTCGGTCAGGACCCGGCTACAAGCAGTGGCAGTGGGACCATGGAGGCAGTGGCTGCTACTCCGAGTTGCTGGCTGCTTCTCATCATGTTGGTGACTGCGGTGATGCTGCTACCTGGGACAAAGGGCTTACTGCTGCTTGTTCAGAGAAGAATTGCCAGGACCATTATGTTACAAGAAAGCATCGGCAAAGGTCAGTTTGGAAAAGTTTGACAAGACAAATGGAGAAATTGCTGTGAAGATTTTCTGTTCTAGGGAAGAATGGTCATGGTTCCAAGAGGCAGACATTTATCAGAGTGTGATTACTCCAAACCACAGAGGAGGCACAAAAAAAAAAAAAAGTCTACAGGGAACCATGGCCATGCCTAACAGCGACTTTGAAATCTTCAAAAAGATGGCAGGAGCCCACAATGATGATTCCACATGGACTATGATAAAGCCATTAAGCTGATTAACACCACGGAAAGATTGACTTTAGAATACAAACTGTTTAGGACAATTTTGAGATGACTAGCTGAGATGATCCAGCCTGACAGACTACTCAAACAAGGACTTGTGACAAGCCCTGAAATTTCCTATTATGCAAAGACTGGACAAATGATACAGGACTTGACAATTAACCCAAAAATTTTCTTTTCAAGATTCCCTAAAGATATCTTCACCCCTAGAAATAAAAAAAAGAGAAAATAGATATGAGATAGTTCATTGAATCTACTCTGAGAAAAAAGATAAAGAAATAATAGGATAAATAGGTAGATCACTGAATCTACACTGGAGAAAAAGGGGAAGATATAAAAATGACAAAAGGTAGACTACTGAATGTATTATGAAAAGAAAAAAAGAGAATATGGATATGATAAGATAAAAAGGGAGATTATGGAATCTACTTTTAAAAAGGAACTACTTGTTTTAAATAAGATAAGTAATGAAAATTTTTTGGTCTGAGTTTATCAGATGTTACTGGACTGGACATTGTTAATATATATAGTGGAGTTTTTTGTCTGAATCTGTCAAATGTTAATGGACTAGACATCGTTAATGTAATCTTGACTATATGTATTGTATATACTTATTGGATAGTTTTTCTTGTATTAGTTATAAGCTTTTTTAATTTTAGACAAAAAGAGAGGAAATGTGGTGGTATTGTGTTCCTCAAAATATTGTGTACCTTAATAAACTTATCTGGGGTCAGAGATGGAACAGCCACAATATTAAACAGAGGTTAGGCAGTGGTAGCACACGCCTTTAATCCTAGCATTCCAGAGACAGAAATCCCTCTGGATCTCTGTGAGTTCAAGGCTACATTGGAAACGGCCAGGCATGGTGGTGACACACGCCTTTAATCCCAGGGAGTGGTGGTAGAAAGCAGAAAGGTATATAAGGCGTGAGGACCAGAAACTAGAAGCATATGGCCTGGAGAAGCATTTGGCCTGGTTAAGCTTTCAGGCTTCCGAGAAGCAGCAGTTCAGCTGAGAGTCATTCGGATATGAGGACACAGAAGCTTCCAGTCTGAGGAAACAGGACCAGCTGAGAAGTTGGCCAGGTGAGGTTAGCTGTGTCTTATTCTGTCTCTCTGACCTTCCAGTGTTCACCCCAATAACTGGCCTCAAGTTTCATTTTATTAATAAGACTCTTTAAGATTCATGCTACACTTAAGGCTCAGGGAACATTGTAAAAGAGTAGGGGAAAGGTTGTAAGAGTCGGAGGATCAGAGTTTGCTGTGAGATGGTGTCTCCTAGTGACCTAACATGTGATGCAACATGACCGCTCAGAAACGAGCTGAACAAAGAGGACACCAATGAATATGCCAAACTGCACAGGGGAAAGCCCAGGACTCCTCAACCCTACACAAAGAACTAAAGGCAACTGAGCAAAGCTGGAAGCAGGAGAGGTGGCCTTCCACAGGGAAGAGTACACCAATGTGTTGTCCAGTGTCAAATGGTCAACCCTAAAAATATACATACAAGTAACATTATAGAACTCAGCAGGTTATATTGGGGAATATATATGCATATTCAAGAACATATATGTGTGCATTAGCGATTGATAAAAGAGGCCATGGATTTGAAGGAGAGTTGAGAGGGACATATGGGTTTAGATGGAGGAAAGGGAAGAGAGGGATGCTGTAATTAAACTAAACTTTCAAAAATAAACAAAAAAATTAATAAATGAGATTGCATCAAACTGAAAAGCTTGCATAGAGCAAAGGAGATAATCAATAAAACAGGCAGACAATCTACAGAACTGGAGAAATCAAGGGAAGAGAGAGAATAAAGAAAGTGTCCTGACAGAAAAAACAAAGCAGGACAAACTCCAACAGGACAGAACAGGGAAAGAGAAGTCAGGACCCTGTGTGATTTTAAGGGTCACCAAAAAGATTCTAGACACCTAAGGGGGGGAGGGGTATGCAACATGGCTTCTACAGTGACCAGGAGCATGGAACTCAAGGTCCACACCTCCAGTTTCTCCTTCGTAAGTCACCATCACTCATAGGGTGTCCTTACAGATGAAACGGGTGAGGTCTGAGGAAACGTCATTCATCTTCATGTGTTGGGCTTGGTTGACAGGATGACCAAGAGAAGTGAAACAATATATGTGTGACTAGGAGGCAGTGTGCTTTGCTCACCTGGCCCACTGGTCTTCATAACACCAGAGCAGTCGGTGGTAAACTGTCAAGAGAACACCCATTGAGGGCAAAACTGAGTATGTTCTACCCTTGGGGAGCCTTGAGGCACACCATCTGCTTTTAGGATGAATACATGAATCCCACCATGTAAACAAGATGAGAGTTCTTGTGGAAAAAAATATATTTTGAGAAAGTAGAACTACATCCTTCTGCCTGTGCTGGGTGTAGAGTTAGGCTCTGACCCACATTCTCCCAAGACATGCTGTCCATCTTGGTCATGTGCAGATGTGGCCCTGGAGTCACAGCCTGCTCAGCACAGGAGGTAGGACATGAGGCTCTGCAACTCAGCTGCCTCTTAGCCTCAAGCTGTACTCAGGGCACAAATCTTGAGGCTGAGAAGTTTCAGGGACCACATTCCAGTCCTCATAGTTTTAGAGGTCTAGACTCATTTTGAAAATCTTTTGCCTGTGTTCTTTTTATTAGCAATTGGTGAGTAACAGGCTAGCATTCAAATACATTCTCATTGAAAGCATTGAACTTGCTTAATATTTACTAAATACCACCATTAAAGACCCACTCATTTTAAGGAGCTTATTAAAAGATGTAGGAGAAGTGAAAATTACACTTTTAAATATTATGGGACAAATGATCCCCCATTCCTGTTGGTAATTGAAGCTGAGACCAAGTGAAGGAAAGACAGGTGCCACCCAATTAGCCGTTTTACTGACTTATATCTATGTTTTTGTCCATCATCATATTTTAACTGAATCAACACCACTCATAGGGTGTGTTTTTCTTATTTCTTAAAACAACAATATATTTACTGAATTTAGTAATGATGGTAAATGCCCCCTTCAAATCGGTAATGATGTACGTCTAACAGATGCTGGTTCCCTCAGTTACCAAGTCTCTAATCAGCTTCGGGTGCCTCACCCAAAATCATCGTGATTATCTCTGACCCATTCTCCCAGGGAACTGGAAGAAAGTAATGCGAAGGCCACAGCTCAGACCTTTGCATCCAGGCCAACTTCTTCTCGGATAAATGGATCGTTTGTGAAGACACGTAAACCAGAGCTTGATCTGGTGGAGGCCAGGCTGATGTCAATCAAGAAAGTACTGGTTCTTCAGTTCTCACAGTTCTGTATCATTTTCATTCTGCGCATCAGTATCATGTGATGCTACTCTTGGTAGAAGGTGCTTGGAGGCAATGACCTTCCAGCATCAGGTGAAAGTATCCTGAGGACAAAACTGAGCCTGTAGTGTGTGGTTTAAAGAATTACCTAACGTGCTGCCTGACCTCTCAGACACAGCCATGCCCCTGATGGCAGGCTTGCCGTTGCCTCCAGAAGAGTATTACCAAGAGAAGAAAGAATATGCACCACAGCATACCTGAACATGGTGCTATGTCCATGGCCTTGGCTCTGAGTACTCCATGAGAGAAAAACTTTGATTATTAAGATCTAGTTCTGTTCTTTTCAGCTGAATCCTCCTAAACCTTGTCACCAGTCAATGCAGCCACTTCTTCTGGGTTGTGTGTTTATCTCCACTGTGGATAAAATAATACGCTTGCTGAATGGCTTTAAGTAAATCTGATGGTAAGATTTCTTCATATTTGTGTATTAGTGGATGGATGGATTGATGGACGAATGGATAGATGGATGGATGATGGATGGG
>CABHPH010081794.1:0-44700 GCA_902168325.1 Peromyscus nudipes | reverse complement strand
TTTTTTTTTTCATTTTTTATATACCTTAAATCACTTTTAAAAATCCAGTTATTTACTATGAGACACAGGTGGTTGATTACTGGCAGCAGTCATTGTAAAGTGAGTTCCGTTAAATAAAGAATAGTAAAAAGTTACATTGAAATCTGTTTTGTGAGTTTACCTTTTTTTGGAGTCTGGTAGGAAGGTAAACTGTGTCTAGGCCTAGTAGTAGCTCTAGGAAAGTGAGGCCTGTGGCCTGGTTTTTACGTAGGAAGAGAACTGAGGAGGCAGCTGAAGCCTTGGTTGCTGCTGTTAAACTGACAAAGCGACCACTAGCCTAGTCATCAACACCACCAGAGATCTGAGAAGGATGTATTTCACCCGAGTAAACAGGAAGTACAGACCAAACAGCTTCTGAATCTGTTTTAAAAAAATAACCGAGACTTACCAGGTACCTGGACAATCACCCTAGGCTCCTCCACCGTTGTTGGGGGCAGAAGTCCCAGGGCAGCATCAGCCTTTGGCTACCGGGCCCAGAAGATCTGACAGACTTTCCTGTGTTAGGAGGAGCTTGGGACAAATGGCCTAACTTGTCTAAGCAAAGCAGAGCAATCAACTCCCCAGTGTCTTGCTTGTCCAGTTTTGACAGGGTCTTGGCAGCAGTTGAGGTGAAGGGCAGTTTTTCTGTCCAGTGGCTAGCTTTGCCACATTTAAAGCAAGCTCCACGTGGAGGTTCTTCTGTGCCCATCTTTGGAGGAGATTAGGGGTGCTGCCAGGAACTAGCATGTCTCCCTAGCTCAAAAAGCTTTTTATTAAACACTTTAAATGCCATATTCTGTAGATCTCTGAAGGGTTTGAGGACCATTATCTACTAAATATATCTAAACTAGACAAACTTTGCTTGTTTCTGTTACTTTTTTTAGGCTTAACTTTGAAAGCATACACAGGAGGCTAAATAAATCTTAATCCTGTAATTAACTGTATTAGTACTGAGCATTACTACAAATATAGTTCTGAACACATTAAAGAATTTGATCATCTATAAGGTGATTGACCATTAACTTGCATGTCTTAATTATCCTTAACAGTTTACAGTAAGTTAGTAGTTTTTATAAGACTAAGACTTTACATTGCATCCCTGTTAGGTTTAGCCTTAAAAATAATGATTTGTTAATTGAAGCTCTTCTAGTATCAAAATAAAACTTTTAATCATAGATGCAGTCCACAGAGAGACTGACAACTTTATTGATCCTTTTATTGTGCACCATTATAGGCCATTATAATTTTTTGTATGGCTTAGTTTATCTGAATAGCTAAAACTTAAGAGGCAAAGAAGCTAGACAAATATTACTGTGAACCTGAGTGGATCTTAGGAGTTTATAAATCTTGATTATCAAATATACCTTATGTAGCAAACATATGTTGTTACTTATCTAAATTTTCTAGCCAACAATTAGCAAAGACATAAGTAGTTAGACATACATCTTAAATTAGCTTTTGTTAATCTGAATAGTCCTTTATAACCTTAAATTTCCATTGTCACATGCTGTAGAATAATGCTCTTGTACACTGTAAAAATTTGTCACTCGAATTGATTTAATAAAACACTAATTAGCCAGTAGCTAGGCAGGAAGTATAGGCAGAGTGACCAAACTAAGAATGATGGGAAGCAGAAGGGCAGAGGCAGAGGAGTTGCCAGTGAGACTCAGAGAGAACAGTATCGAAATTTTCCCAGGGGCCTGCCCTGAGAAGATTTCTCCCAGAGTGGGGTAATCTTAGGGAAAAGAATCTATGTACACCATGCTCTTTCATCCATCCACTTTATTTCTCTAAGACAAAATTCTATCTACATAGCTTCAGTTCCATCCTCACACTCAGCTCCTCTCTGTCCCTTCTTTTCCTGCCCTCTCCTAGTCCTAGTAATGACTAAACTCTTATGCTCTTGACCTCATCCTTGTCCTCCATTCCTCCTTCCTCCATCTTTCCTTCCTCTCCTGCTCTCTTGACCTGGCTCAAATCCACCTACCATCTGCAAAAACTTTTCTTTGCTGCTTTCTCCTCTGGCTGAGCCACTCTAACCCTAACCCAGAGTCAGGAATTCTGCCCAGTCTTCACTCCACCTGGTTATGCAAAAACCCCTTTTGTCCTGAGTCAATATCTCTGCAGTGCCACTAGGCCTATGAGAGAAAGGGATGGTCTGAGCTTCATTTGCACAAGAAATAAAGCTATGCATCTACACATATGCCTGTCTTCTAGGTGTTGTCTCTGTAGGGTGTTACCTAGTTCAGATCAGCAGTAGGTCTGAGAAGCTTATACTGTTTGCCATTATGGCCTAGGAGTATGAGTGCACAAAAATATTGATAGCAGGAAAAAGCTGATATATTGAAAGCCAATTAACATCAAATATTCCTTGGTATTTGACTTCTCCTCCAGAAGGATTCCTTGATCCTCCTAGGTATAGTTTCATCATATACAGCTGAATCTCTATTTCATATTCTTGTAGCCTGCAGCAGAACAGGAGATGAATGTGCCATGCTAATAAAGGTACCACCACATGGCAGAGCATAAATAAGGAATACGGGTTAATTTAAGTGTAAGAGTTAGCTAGTAATAAGCCTGAGCTATTGGCCAATCAGTTATAATTAATATAAGCCTCTGAGTCAATTATTTGGGAAGCAGTTGCTGGCTATTTGGGAATAAATGGTCAGGACAGGAAACATCCATTTACAGTCATCTACAGTATATTCTAAACCAGAGTTGAATCACATATACAGTATGTTGTAGCAATATAACTTTAAATTTCTATCAATATACAAAAGTCCATATGTAGCTAGAGTTTTCCTGCCTGGCCCACAGTCAGGACAAATCTCTGCCACCCGCCAGTCCCACAGTCGCTCAGACCCAACCAAGTAAACACAGAGACTTATATTGTTTAAACTGTTTGGCTAATGGCTCAGGCTTCTAGCTATCTAGTTCTTACATCTTATATTAATCCATTTCTATAAATCTATACCTTGCCACATGGCTTGTGGCTTACCGGCATCTTCACATGCTGTTTGTCATGGTGGCAACTGGCAGTGTCTCCTCAGCCTTCCACTTCCCAGAATTCTCTCCTCCTTGTCCCGCCTATACTTCTTCCTGCCTGACCACTGGCCAATCAGTGTTTTATTCATTGACCAATAAGCAACATGTTTGACATACAGACCATCCCACAGCATCCATACCAATCCAAAATATTTGTGACTTGTTGCTATTTCCTTAGTCTAATAGGAGATACAATAATAAACAGAGAGCTCATCAGGACTAAGAAGTTTTACAATTGTTGCTTTATACCACATGATCATTGCTGTAGAATATTATTTTAAGATGTGTTACATTTGTTTATGCTGTGAAATATTTGTTTCAATAATGCAAAGATGTGTTACATTCTTTTATGTTGCATTTGTTTAACTCTGTGAAGCTGTGTTACTGTGCCTGTCTAAAGCACCTGATGGTCTAATAAAGAGCTGAATGACCAATAGAGAGGCAGGAGAAAGGATAGGTGGGGCTGGCAGGCAGGGAGAATAAATAGAAGGAGAAATCTGGGGGAAAGAAGGAGCAAGAGGAGGAGAGGAGGATGCCAGAGGCCAGCCACCCAGCTACACAACCAGCCATGGAGTAAGAAGTAAAGAAAGGTATACAGAATAGAGAAAGATAAAATCCCATAGGCAAAAGGTAGATGGGATAATTTAAGAAAAGCTGACTAGCAACAAGCCAAGCTAAAACTGGGCATTCATAAGTAATAATAAGACTCCAAATGTGATTTATTTGGGAACTGGGTGGCAGGCCCCAAAAAAAGAATAAAAAGAGTAAAAAAAAAAACAAACCAACTACAGGTCATCTTAAGATGGTGAAGTCACATGGCATGTACTCTTTAACCTTAGTAAAGATGGTCATCAGCCATGTGGCTGCTTATATCCTGATGAGTCTCTGAGTTCAAGGCCAGCCTGGTCTACAGAGTGAGTTTCAAGACAGCCAGAACGACACAGAGAAACACCGTCTTTAAAAAACAAAACAGGGCGCAAAGTTACACAGAGAAACCCTGCCTTGACAAAAAAAAAAAAAAAAAAAAAAAAAAAACAGGGGCTGGAGAGATGGCTCAGAGGTTAAGAGCACTGCTTGTTCTTCCAGAGGTGCAGAGTTCAATTCCCAGCACCCACATGGTAGCTCACAACCATCTGTAATGAGATCTGGTGCCCTCTTCTGGCTTGCAGGGATATGTGCAGACAGGACACTGTATACATAATAAATAAATAAATAAATCTTTAAAAAAAATTGTTTTCCTAATACACACACACACACACACACACACACACACACACACACACATTAAATGAGAGTTGAATACACATACATGCAGAGTTAAATCCAAGTTACATACACACATATATATAGTTAAATTCAAGTTACATACACAACCATATAGAGTTGAATCATATATATCCATATATAGATTTTTAATTATAAGCCTTTTGTTATAAGTTTAAAGCCAAATTTTGCTACAAATTATATATATTTTAAACCATGCCTAATGAGCAACTTACAAATCCTGAGATAAGAGTTTACAGCATAATCTCAAGATTCTTTTTTTTGAAAGCAGAGTGCAAATAAATCATAGAGATAAAAGATTTTTAAGAATGGGGAAGTAGAAACTTAGAGGTAAGAGATTTAGGAAGTATAAAGTGTAAAGCTTAGCAAGTTTAGATATAGGATATTTGGGGATCATTTGTTTGTGGCAGTAGCAATTGTTACTGATTTCTGAGAATTTGGAAATCAAGTTCAGCAATTTTTTGGCCATTGATTTGTACTGAGGCCAAGTTGTTGTAATAAAATGAATCTGTGGAGGATGAGAGAAAGGGTCACAAAGCTGAACACTGGGTGGGTGTATTCCTATAAGTTCCAGGGGGGAATCTGGAAGCTGAAGCTGTGGAACTGCAGGCTGGAGCTGAGAGATAGTGTAGTGGGTCTAGTGTAAGGCAAGAGAAAGCCAGGAGAAGGCAGGAGAGAAGGAAGATGTCCACATCTGTCAGCAGGCTGCAACAGAGCCACATGGAGGATACAGCAAGCTAGTGGGAAACAGTAGCTGAAGAATCAGCAGAAATGTGCCACACCAGGCAGTGGTGGGTGATGACATAAACTGCTGCCACCAAGTCACTGAAAAGCAAGCTGACAGAGTGCCAAATTTACAACAGCGTCCCCTCCCCCTGTTCATTCCTCCTGTAGATACCACAGACCACTCCCCAGCACCCCCCCCTCATCACTGTGTCCCAGCCCCCAACTTGGGCAGACCTCACCCACCCACCCCTGCTCAACCATAAGCCACACCTGCCAGAAGACCAGATAGGCTGCCATTGGACCTTCCCACTCCCTGTCTCCCAGACCCTATCCCTCAGGGTCTCCCTTAGCTCTGCAACAGACCATCCCCACCTTGGCCTTCCCTTCCCCACAGCCTTCAATACCAGCAAGCATTCCAGTGAACACATCAGCTGAGCATACCAGTAAAACAGGCAATACACAGCCAACACACTGAAAATCCAGAGAGGAAACAGAAACCAAGGAACAAAACACCCACCCAACAAAAACAAACCCAGAAATCAACACCTACACCTATAATCATCCCAAACCCAGATGCCTAGACACCAGCATAAAAACAGAATAACAACCAGGGCAATATGTCTCCACCAGAGCCCAGCTATCCTACCACAGCAAGACCTGAATATTCCAAAACAGCTGAAGCACAAGAAAAAAGACCTTAAAACCAATTATACAAAGATGATAGAGGTCCTTAAATAGGAAATTAATAAAACCCTTAAAGAAATCCAGGAAAACACAAACAATTCCAGGAAATTAATAAATCCCTTCAAGAAAAACAAAGAGTTGAAGAAAATGAATAAAACTATTCAAGACCTGAAAATGGAAATAGAATCAATAAAACACATACAAAAAAAACTGAGAGAATTCTGGAAATGAAAAATTTATAAATACAAACAATAACTACAGAGGCAAACTTCTCCAACAGAATACAAGAGATGGAAGAGAGAATCTCATGCATTGAAGATACAATAGAAGAAATGGATACGTTGGTCAAAGAAAATGTTAAATCTAAAAAATTTCTGATACAAAACATCCTGAAAATCTGGGACACTATAAAAAAAGAGAGAAAAAAAACACCTAAGGATAATAGGAATAGAGGAAAAGGAAGGTTCCCAGCTCAAAGGCCCAGAAAATATTTTCAACAAAAATCATAGAAGGAAATTTTCCTAACCTAAAGGAGATGCTTTTAAGGTGCAAAAAAGATTACTGTACTGGCTGGTTTTGTGTCTCAACTTGACACAAGCTAAAGTCATCAGAGAGAAAGTAGGGAGCCTCAATTGAGAAAATTCATCCATTCGATCCAACTGTAAGGCATTTTCTCAATTAGTGACAAATGGGGGAGGGCCCAGCCCATGATGAGTAGTGCCATCCCTGGGCTGCTGGTCCTGGGTTCTATAAGAAAGCAGGCTGAGAAAGCCAGAGGAAGAAAGCCAGTAAGCATCTCCCTCCATGGCCTGTGCATCAGCTCCTGCCTCTAGGATCCTGCCCTGCTTGAGTTCCTGTCCTTTGGTGATGAACAGCAATGTGGAAGTGTAAGCTGAATAAAATCTTTCCTCTCCAATTTGCTTTTTGGTCATGGTGTTTTGTTGCAGCAATAGAAACCCTAACTAAGATACTTACAGAACACCAAATAGATTGAACCAGAAAAGTAAGTCCCCTTGCCACATAATATTCAAAACACTAAACATACAGAACAAAGAAAATTAAAAACTGCAAGGGGAAAGGGCAAAATAACATATAAAAGTAGAACTATTAAAATTACACCCAACTTCTCAATGGAGACTCTAAAAGCCAGAAGGGACTGGACAGATGTCCTGCAGACTCTAAGAGACCACAGATGATAACCCAGTTTACTATACCCAGCAAAATTTTCAGTCACCATAGATGGAGAAAACAAGATATTCCAATGCAAAGTCAAATTTAAACAATATCTATCTACAAATCCAGCCCTACAGAAGATACTAGAAAGAAAACTCCAACCCAAGGAAGTTAACTACACCCATAAAAACACAGGAAATAAATAATCTCACACCAGCAAAACCAAAAGAAGGGAAACACACACACACACACACACAACAACAACAACAACAACAAAATAACAGGAATTAACAATCATTGGACATTGATATCTCTTAGTATCAATGGACTCAATTCCCCAATAAAAACACACAGGCTAACAGAATGGATGTGAAAACAGGATCCATCCTTCTGCCACATCCAAGAAGCACACCTCAATATCAAGGATAGGCATTACCTTAAAAGGATTAGAAAAAGATATTCCAAGTAAATGGACCTAAGAAGCAAGCAGGTGTAGCCATTTTAATATCTAACAAAATAGACTTCAAACCAAAATTAATCAAAAGAGATGGACTAATCGGAGGAAAAATCCGCCAAGATGACATTTCAATTCTTAACACCTATGCCCCAAACACAAGGTCACCCAACTGTGTAAAAGAAACAATGCTACAGCTTAAATCATGAATGGACCCTCACCCACTGATAGTGGGAGACTTCAATACCCAACTCTTGCCAGGCGGTGGTGGCGCACGCCTTTAATCCCAGCACTCGGGAGGCAGAGGCAGGTGGATCTCAGTGAGTTCGAGGCCAGCCTGGTCTACAAAGGGAGTTCCAGGACAGCCAAGGTTGTTACACAGAGAAACCCTGTCTCGAAAAAACAAACAAACAAAAAAAATACCCTAGTCTTACAAAGGGACAGGTCATCCAGACAAAACTAAACTGAGAAATGCTGGAGCTAACAGACATTATAAACCAAATGGACATAACAGATATTTACAGAACATTTTACCCAAACACAAAAGAATTCACCTTCTTCTCTGTGTCTCATGGAACTTAATCCAAAAATGACCACATACTTGTTCACAAAACAAGTCTCAATAGACACAAGAGAACTGAAATAACTCCCTGCATTCTATCAGACCACCATGGATTAAAGTTGGTTATCAACAACAACAGAAAGCTTACCAACTCATGGAAACTAAACAACTCTCTACTGAATGAAGAGATTGCTCAGTGGTTAAGAATGCTTGCTCCTCTTCTACAGGACCTGAGTTTGGTTCACATCACCTGCATCAAGTGGTTCAGAACACCTGTAACTCTAGCTCCAGGCCATCACCATGCCCTCTTTGCCCCCTGAGAACACTGCATTCACATGTACAAAATCACACACAAACACATAATTAAAAAGAAAATAAATCTTGGGCTCAACAGTTAAGAGCACTTGCTGCTCTTCCAGAGGATCTGAGTTCAGTTCCCAGCACTGTTGCACAAATCCTAATTGGCCAGATATCAGGGTGAAATCTGAAAGATCAGAAAAGCAGAGCAAGCCACAGCCACCACCTCTTACCTCACCAACTCCTCAGCCTGAAAAAGCCATAGTTCCTGTCTTCTCCCACCTTATATTCCTTTCTCTGCTCAGCCATATCACTTCCTGTTTCAACCTTCTTAGCGCTGGAATTAAAGATGTGTGATCCCAAGTGCTGGAATAAAGGTGTGTACCACCACTGCCTGGTTTCTGTGGCTAACTCTGTGGCTGGCTCTGTCTTCTGATCTTCAGGCAAGCTTTATTTCCTAGATTACAAACAATATGTATCACCACACAGCAATCACATCAGACAGTTCACAACAACTTGTAACTCCAGCTCCAGGGGATCCAAAGCACTTATATGGCCTTGGCAGGCACCTAAACTCACACCTTCACAGACCCACACATATATACATAATTAAAAATAAATTTTAAAAAATAACAAAAAAACTCTCCTGTGCCTTGATAAGCAAAAGAACCTGGCCTAAAGTGCATCCTCTCTTATCAGTGGGGATTAGAATTTCAAGTCAATACACAGAGGAAGGAAGAAGAATGTGAATATGAATATGAATGTGAAGGCTTCAAATAGAATTTTTTGACTGCTTGTTGCAAACTCTGTTTGGCTCAGGCTAGGCCAAGCCAGCCGAGCCTAGAGTTCTTAGTCATATGAGCCAACACTGACTACACAAGGATTGAGGGTAGTCATTCTCAGATACCCAGCATCTGTCCTTTGTGGGGCCTCCAACACAGTTATAAGACTCTGAGGTGTATCATTTTCAAGCATACCTAGTTCACATGAAAGCATGTGTATGGCTAGAGTCTTGCAGGATCAGGTTTCTCTTTCCACTGCTGTGGATGAAAGAGAATGCACTGTAGGCCAGATCCCAATGTGCACTGTACAAGGATACCTTCCTTGGGAATGTGGGAACCCAAATATTTTTTTAAATCATTTTATTTTATGTGTGTGGGTGTTTTGCCTGTGTATGTCTAAACACCACACGCATACCTGATGCCAGTGGAGGCCAGAAGAGAGGTTGTATCCCCTAGGACTAAAATTACAATGTGAGCCACTATGTGGGTGCTGGGAATTGGACCTCAGTACTCTACAAGAGCAGCCAGTGCTCTTAACAACTGAGCCATCTCTCTAACTCCACCCTAAATCATGCCTCCACCTGAACTCTTTTGCTCAGAAGGCAGAATATGTCTTTAGTTAATTTGTATGTAGGCTTACAGGGACTCATGGGTGCCCCTGAATCCTGCACATATCCCAGCAATCTTGCAGTCCCAGACAGTGAAGAAAGGGGACTATCCTTTTTTCCCCCAGGGGAAGCACGTTTGAGACAGGGTTTCTGTGTAGCCCTGGCTGTCCTGGAATTCACTCTGTAGACCAGGCTGGCCTCAAACTCAGAGATCCATCTGCCTCTGCTTCTATCCTATTCCCACATCTGCTGGCTCTGCTCCTAAGGAAGACTGGCTCCTCTCCTTCCCATGCCTAGCTAAGAGTCACCCTTGAATCTTTCCAATAAATGTCCCTTTCGACAAAAGTTAAGTCTTATTTAGGGTTTCTATTGCTGTGAAGAGACATTGTTGTAGCATGAATCTTAAAAGTTCTTATTAATAAAATAGTACCTGAGGCCAGGTATTGGGGTGAATACTGGAAGATCAGAGAGACAGAACAAGCCACAGCTTCCTCACCTCGCCAATTCCTCAGCTGATCCTGTTTCCTCAGACTGGAAGCCTCTGTGTCCTCATATCCGAATGGATCTCAGCTGAACTGTGCTGCTCAAAACCTAAAAGCTTAACCAGCCAAAAGCTTAACCAGCCAAATGCTTAAGCAGCCAAATGCTGCTAGTTTCTGGTCCTCACGCCTTATGTACCTTTCTGCTTTCTACCACCACTCCCTGGGATTAAAGTCTCACTTTCTGGGATTAAAGGCGTGAGTCACCATGCTTGGCTGTATCCTTGAACAGATGGATTTCTGCCTCTGGAATGCTAGGATTAAAGGTGTGTGCTACCACTGCCTATCCTAAGTATCTAGTGGCTTTTCTGTTCTCTGACCCCAGATAAGTTTATTAGGGTACACAATATTTTGGGGAACACAATACCACCACACTTTGTGACCACAGAAACTCTTATAAAGGAAAGCATTTAACTGGGGCTGGCTTGCAGTTCAGAGGTTTAGACCATTATTGTTATGGTGGGAAGCACGTCAGCATGCAAGCAGACATGGTGCTGAAGAGGTAACAGAGTTCTACATCTGGATTTGCAGGCAGCAGGAAGCGACACTGGGCCTGGTTTGAGCATTTGAAACCTTAAAACTCACCCCAGTGACATACTTCCTCCAACAAGACTGTGGAGGCCCACAGGGGCTTCCGAGTAAGACCTTACTCAGGGTCAGAGAATCTGGGCTTGCTTTACCCAGCAGGGCTGCATAATGGGGTGATTTGGCCATGGGCATGGTTACCAGGTGTTTTGAAGGGTCTACACTTGGCTGTATGTTGTGCTTTGATCTTGAAAGGGGGAGGTCTTTTGCCTTGCCCCTTGGCATTGTATAAAAAGCCCTTTGCAATAACCCTTGAGGTGACTGGGTATTGACCCAGGGCCCTCCCGAAGTTATCCTGTGTCTCTGTCTTTCTTATTGTCTCTTTCTATCTTTGTATCATTTCCTCATTCCTCTCTCCTCCCCCCAAGAACCCTTTGACAGGTTGGAGCTGGACTCCAGCAGACTCCCACACAAGACTACATCTACTCTAACAAGGCCACAACTTCTAATAGTGCCACTCCATATGACCCTATGGGGGCCATTTTCATTCAAACCACCACAAGTTGTAAGTGGAGTTTTCTACTGTCACTCTCCTCATCTGAAATCCATGATTATCAACTGAGACCTGGTTGACAGCCCCACCCACAGTCACTATACTAGAATGAGGAGCTCGATGATATCTCAACCTCAGAAACAACCTCTTAGAGTCAAGAAACTATAACTACTGGTGCTCTGCATAATCCACAAGTAGGGGAAGTGGAAGAGGTCACTCTTCCCACCTGAATGACATCCAAGGTCTTCAGGAACAAAGCAATGCTGTGAGTACACCTCTTCTCACATTGTCACAGTCCAAGAGGCAAGAGATATAGGTGTCTCATGGCCTTAGTCAAGCTGATGGGGAAGATCACTTAAAAAAGAAAATTCCCAAGGATGACTGAAACCATCTGTAAGGTCATCTGGTAAGGGAACAGCATGTCTGCTGGGTGTGAGAAGATACCTAGTGCATCCCAGTGCAAGTGTTCTCTGAAGGTGGGTGGGGAGGCTTCCCCATGAATAAGTGGAAATTTAGTGTGAATATGGCTGCTACAATAGTTGAGGGAAAGGATGTTGTGGAATATTTTTAACTATCTTTACATTTGTTTATACTGCAGAATATTACTTTAACTGTGTAAAGGAGTGTTACATTTGTTTATGCTGCATTTGTTTAATGATGTAAGGATGTGTGTTTAATTATGTAAAGATCTGTTGCATCTGTTTCTCCTTGCCTGGCTAAGGCACCTGATTTGTCTAATAAAAAGCTGAATGGCCAATAGCTAGGCAGGAGAGGGATAAGGCAGGGCTGCCAGGCAGAGAGAATAAATAGGAGGAGAAATCTAGGCTCAAAAAGAGAGAAACAAGAGAAGGAGGAGGAGAGAATGAGGAAGATGCCTTGGGCCAGAAGCCAGGCAGCCACCACCAGCCAGACATATAGAAGCAGTGAGAGTAAGATATACAGAAAGAAAGTAAGAAAGGTAAAAAGCCCTGAGGCAAAAGGTAAATAAAGAGAAACAGGTTAACTTGGGTTAAAAGAGTTAGCCAGAAAGGTGCCTAAGCTAGGAGCATTCATAACTAAGAAGTCTCCGTTTCATGATTTGGGAGCTGGTTGGTGGCCCAAAAGAAAAAGCCTGGTACAGAAGGGCCTGACTTATAAAACAAAGAATCAGAAGTTTGAGCATGTAGGTCCATGACAGAGCTTCTACCTCCTACATGTGAGGCCCTGGATTTCATCCCCAACTCTTTAGCTCTTTAGTAGGAATGAAGTATAATAAATGTAATGAAGGGAACTGACTCGTGGAAAATAAGTGAGAGCCTGTATTAGCCATTTTCATTAAGACCAGCTGCTGAAATCCATGGACCATGTGATCTCATTGATCTAGTCACAGGCAGAATTCACCAGTGGTTTTCTTCTAAGCCATTATTTCATGAGATGATTCAAGATTCAGACCACTTTGTGGCTCAGCTACCTAGAACCAAGGGCTTTCCTGAGGCTAGGAAAGAAAGAGATGGGTGATCTGCAATGTGTTTGGAAAGTACCAAGTAACTTCTAGGAAACTCCTTTACATGAAATAAAATTAAAATAGTGATACCTGGAGAGATGGCTCAGCAGTCAAGAGCATATACCAGAGGATTCCAATTTACTTTCCAGTATCTACATCAGGTAGCTCACCACTTCCTCTAACTCCAGCTCCAGGAAATCTGATGCCCTCTTCTGGCGTCTTACAAGCACTTGTACTTATATGTGCATGCCCACATGTAGACCCACAGAAACACAAACTCACATACATAATTAAAAATAAAATAAGTCTTTTAAAACTTTTTTGAATTAAAAAAAATGGTGAAACAGAACTGAGTATAATCCCAGCACCTGAAAAGTGGAGGGAGGAGAATCAGAAATTCAAGGTCAGCATCAGCTACAAAGCTATTTTTAAGCCAGCCTGAGCTACATGAAACTTTGCCTCAAAAAACAAAAAACAAACAAAAAACCCAAAACAGAACCTGATAGGATGGTGTACATATGTAATCCCCGCACTGTGGAAGCACAGAGATTGAGAGCTTGAGCCTAGCTTGGACTACATTGTGAGATCTGTCTCAAAATTAAATAAATGAACAAACAAAAGATAAAATTGTGAAAAGCAGAATCAAAACTCAAAATAATAGAAGAAAATGTAGAGACTCTTACTTCCAATCCCAAAAAGCTGTTTGGTCCTCAGGATCCAGATGGTGAAAGGAGAGAAACAGCTCTCATAGGTTGTCCTCTGACCTCCACATGCACACTGTGGCACACATGTCCACACTCATATACAAAATAAATGTTAATAATGTTACTTTTTAAGTAAAAACAATATAGAATAGTATGGTGATATTTTGTTTGTGCTCTAACAAATGAAGCTTGCCTGGAGACCAGAGGGCAGAGCTAGCCACTAGTTAACCATAGAGGCCAGGCAGTGGTAGCACACACCTTTAATCTCAGCACTTGGGATCTCATGCCTTTGATCTCAGTACTTGGGAGGCACATGCCTTTAATCCTAACACTAGGGAGGAGGAAACAGGAAGTGGCATGGCTGGGCAGAGAGAGGAATATAAAGCGGAGGGAGACAGGAGCTCAGCCCCCTTTTCAGGCTGAGGATTTGGTGAGGTAGGAAGTGACTGTGGCTTGCTCCTTTGTCTCTCTGATCTTTCAGCATTTACCCCAATATCTGACTCTGGGTGTTTATTATTAAGACCAATTGGAATTCGAGCTACAGAACAGTATCATAATGTGTGGGTAGCACTATGATAAAATACATGACTCAGAAATTACACAACAATGATTTAGCAAATGTCTATATAAGACTGTATAACTTCTCAGGAGCCAAAAATAGCAGATTCATGTGGTGATATTGTTCCCCAATATATCGAGCACCCTAATAAACTTATCTGGGGTCAGAGGACAGAACAGCCACTAGATAGACATAGAGGCCAGAAAATGGTGGCACTCTCACCTTTAATCCTATCACTTGGGAGGCAGAGATCCATCCGGATATCTGTGAGTTTAAAGCCACACTGGAAACAGCCAGGCATGGAGACACATGCCTTTAATCCCAGGAAGTGAGGGCAGAAAGCAGAAAGGTATATAAGGTGTGAAAACCAGGAACTAGAGCTGGTTAAGCTTTCAGGCTTTTAGCAGCAGTTCAGCTGAGATTCATTTGGATGAGATCTCAGAGGCTTCCAGTCTGAGGAAACAGGTTCAGCTGAGGAATTGGCAAGGTGAGGTGGCTGTGGCTTGTTCTGCTTCTCTGATCTTCCAGCATTCACCCCAATACCTGGCTCTGGGTTTGATTTTATTAATAAGAACTTTTAAGATTCATGCTACAGATTCATCTAGAAAAACAAAACACGAGAAGATACTAGCAATGTTACACACCAGGATGAATAGCCATAGTCTACAGCAAACTTCCTCATGGTGCAGCAGGTCTCAGATCCAGAAGCCCAAATGGTCAGATAAATTTAGGAGGAGGTCATGCTCAGTGTGGAGAAGAGGAATGCAAAACCAAACAAACTGTAGTAGTATCTTACATTCTCCAAAACAGCAAAACTCGAAAACTGGACAACCCTGTTGCTGAGGCAGCAATTACTGTCATGTGGTTTGTGGCAGTCCAGGAGCTGAAGCAGTAAGAGTGTATAACACAGAATAGGAACAATCAAATGTGCCAGGTCCATGTTACAAACAACTGCAGCAACAAAAATTCAAGTAATTATGCCATTAGGGCCAGGGGAAAGAATTCAGAAACTGTTGATTGAGAAAAGCCTTGAGCAGATTGTGAATACAGCACACTAACATTTGGAGACAGAGAAAAACTATACACACAAGGAAGAAAAAAAGTCAATCTCCAAATTCCAAAAAGAATATACATACCTAAAGACAGAGGGAATCAGCACAGAACCTTTGGAAAGAAAGGGAGTGGGAGCAGGAAGGCAGGAAGAAGGCAAACACATAAAGCTGTTCTCCAATCCTCCATGTTAGTGAGGCTTTAGATAAATGTGGTACAATTTGGAGTGGGATGGTGTCAAATAGTAGGGGTTTTCTCCCAGAGGTAATTCTACATTGTATAAAATTTCAAATGTAGTTTTGTTTTATTTGTATATTTTTATTTGTTGTATAATTGTTTTTGTTTTGAGATACGGTGTCACTATGTAACTCTGGCTGGCCTAGAACTCAGTATGTAGACCAAACTGTCCTGGAAATCAAACAGATCTGCTTGTCATTGCCTCATCATGAGTGCTGGGATTAAAGGCATATGTTACCACACCTGGCTTAATGTTTTTACATTTGGGGGGTTGTTTTGTTTTAGATTTATTTATCTGGGCAGGGGGCGTTGCTGGAGAGATAGCCCAGTGGTTAAGAGCATGTATTGCTCTTTCAGGCAACCAGGCTTTGGATCTCATCACCCACATGGTGGCTCACAACCAATTGTAACTCCAGTTCCAGAGGATCCACCAACCTCTTCTGGCCTTCTTGGGCACATACAAGCATGCAAACTTGTATATTACATATAAAATAAATAAATCTAAAATTTTCTTAATTTATTTTTATTTTATGTGTATGAGTGTTTTGGCTGCATATATGTAATTACACCACCATGTGCATTTCCGGTGGCCCAGGAGACCAAAAGAGGGTGTCCATGTAAGCCCTTCAAAGCATGAATGGCTGGACCCCACCCCCAGACTTCTCTAACAGCCTTAATAGCTGTTTCCAGCCCCTCGAGGCACCAGGCCCTGCCCTACAGAAACAAAAAACCCAAGATCAGTCCACAAAATCCTAAAGATCCTTGAGCTTGCCTCAAAATCAGGTCTCAAAATCCCTCCAATCCCAGGCCATCGTGGAAAGCTCACACGCCCCCCTCAGGACACCCCATAAAAGCCAGTTCTTTGCTGTTTGTCCCCTGAGCAGAGGCAGCCACCTTCCCTCCTATGTCTTTCCCAATAAATCTCTTGTGTGAGATTTGTTGTGCAGTATGACTTTGTTGTATTCCTTGGCTCCCAACTGCCAGTATACCTTTCCCTTCAGAACTGTAACACTTAACAGTCCAGTTCCCTGGAAACTCAAGTTACAGACAGCTATGAGCTGCTATAATGGGTGCTGGGAACCAGACCTGGTACCATGAAAGATCAGTATATGCTCTTAACCACCTAAGCCATCATTCTAGCCCCTATTATTTAGTTTTTGAGATAGGCTCTCAGAGCTCAGACTGGCCTAAAACTCACTATGTATCCGAGGCTGGCCTTGAACTCTTGATCCTCCAACTTTACATTCTGAGGGTTGAGATTACAGGCATGCAACACCACACCCATTTTAAATGTGCAGGTTTCCCCTGTTAATTCTGCTTAGAGCTAATTATCCCAGAGAGGTAGATACACCTTCAAGGCTGTCAAGGCTGTTAGTTGTAATAAATAAGTTATAATAATAAATAATAGTGAAAAGGATATCAACTGAGGATTGTAAATTGTAATTCAGGTATCCTACCAAACACCTTAAGACCAGAGGAAAACAAATTAGGTGGTTTCTGTAGACATGGAAGATGCCAGTGATTTATTGCTGCACAGGAGGATCACAACAAAAATGAAATGGCATCTGTGTTGCTTTAAAGCTGTGTGAATACTATGTTGGTGATCCCAAGCAAAAATAGAAGATAGAGAAAAGACAATCTTGCTTAAAATATCCATGTCTGGCAAATTTTTCAATGATTTGGTCTAAAAATATGCATGCTGCTATGTAGGCAACTTAACAATTTCTATTAGACTTACACATCCACTCCCACATGAAATAGCAACCACTGTCTTAGGCTTTAATTTAAGGAAGAAATGGAAATATGATTCTGCAAAAACCTATAGGTGAATGTTTAATCAAAGATTTTTGTGTAATAGTTTAAAAGATGGGAATGAAGGGTTACAGATGTAGCTTAGTAGAGTGCTTGTCTAGCATACATGAAACCCTGAGTTCAAACCTCTGCCCTGCATAAATAGGGTATGGTGGCCAGGCAAGTGCGTGAAATCCCAGCACTCCAGAGATGGATGAAGAAGGATCAGTTGTTCAAGACCATCTTCAGTTCTATAGTGAGTTCTAGGCCAACTTGGATACTTGATATCTTGTCTCAAAAAAAATTGAAAAACAAAACTCTGGTGATGTTTTAGCTTCAGCACAGTTGCTCTGCCTTAATTTACTGCTATTTCAGCCAGCAATTGCAACTCCGAAGTTATGTTCTCTGGCAAAGGCCTGTCTCCTCAGGCTGCAGACTGGTAGGAATTGTGTTCCCGCAGGCACCAGCTCTGTGACTGTCGATAAAAGTAGCTTTAACTAAATCTCTATCGTTCTATTTATAAATAAGTCTCGAGATTCAAAGGCTGGAGTGAAAACTGCTAGCTCAGAGAGGTTGAGTCACAACTAGCTAACCTATTCTTGCCAGTGTCTCCTAAAGACCCAAGCTCTGCTTCTCCAAACCAGAAAAACCTGTGCCACTCAAAACCCCTCCTACTACTTCCACTACATCTCTTTATCTCTTCTAGATGCCCTCTGAGGCTCCAAGATTACTTTCCTTTCAGCTAGTTGCTAACTCAGCCCCCTGACCCAAGGTTAATTTTATTTAATTAATGCAAATGCAAACTTAGAGTGCACAGTATGATCAAATATCCCCCAACACTCTGGTCCTTTAACTGGTCACTGCTCAAACAAACTGTGGTTCATCCAAATGTGATGTATTGTACAGCAACAAAAGGGAGAATTATTGGCAAAACTCAATGGTCTCTTTAAAGCATCAGACTGAATAAAAACAAGACTACTGTTAAAGGTTGCAGGCTATGTGGGTACACTGATGGCAACAGTCTTCCAGTGACTAAATTCAAGACCCTGAAGAGGAAGCAGCTTACACAATAGGTTCCAAAAATTTCCAGCAAGAGGAAAGTCTATAAAAAATCAACAGGAGAAACCCTAGTGCTAAGGAGGCCTATGTCCTGGCTGGGGGAGTGAAAAGGACCCACGTAGCGAATAAGGCCAGCACAAGCACTTTAGACATTTAGTAGGCCCAGCACACGCACAACACTTTACAGTTGTTTTCTTTTTTCTTCTTAAATTTTTAGAGACAGGGTTTCTCTGTGTAGCCCTGGTTGTCCTGGAACTCACATTGTAGACCAGGCTGGCCTCAAACTCACAACAGATCTTCCTGCCTCTGCCTCCCAAGTGCTGGGACTAAAGGTGTCCACCACTACTGATCAACTAGAGTTGTTTTCAAAGGGCTTGTTTTTTAAATTGCTAGGGATGGAACCCAAGATATTGTTAATACTAGGCAAGTGCTCTAACACTGACTACATCCCCAGTCCTTCTTAGAGAGTCTGAAGCTGCATTAAGGTCAGCTAAGAAGCCCAGAGCCAGGCCAATGCCAGAAGGAGCCACAGGTCTCTTGGATGCCTCTGGACAACTTCCAGTTAGTCTGTGGTTTATACATGCAATCACAGCTACATACGTGGTTGAGGCATGAGAAATGCAAGTTTGGGACCTGCCTGATATAAACGACGTGTTCAAGATGAGTCATGGGCAGGACCCTATCCAAAAAATGGTGCTCGGGTGAAATTTGGGAGGTTTTGTTTTGTTGGTTTTAGCAGGGGATATAAACAGCACCCTTGCAAGCATCCCAGGTGCAACCCCCAGCACTAAACAAAATGGGTGGGGAATATACTGAAGCCTCAGATGTGCAGAAAGCCACATCTGACTACTCAAACCTCAAACCATTAAAGGAAAGAAAACATTCATGATGGGCAGACAGCCACAGAACACACAAGCAACAGGCAGTTTAATGGGCAAAAAAAGCGTCCTTCATTAGAGGGGCGGGACTTCCTCGGTGGTCGTGATTTCTCATTGGCAGAGTTAGTCATCTTCCGAGAAAGGCAGAGAAGAGCTTCCAGTACAGAGCACCACCACTGAGGAAAGGTGGGGCGGTAGCAGGGTCTTTTTTGGCAATGTCTTCTGTGTCTCGAGATGTAGGCTTTTCCCTTTTTGGGGTATTCCTTCCCCAGCGAAAATACCGAGGGGAAACCTCTGTCGAGGGCCAAGACACAGGCAACCTTGTGGGTTGTGAGTTTGCCCATTCTCTTTCCCCACAAAACTGAGAGAGAGGGGGGGGGGGAGAGAGAGAGAGAGAGAGAGAGAGAGACCTTGAAGGTCACAGAAAGAGTCATGCTTGCCAGGAAGTTTGGCCACATACCAAATCCGGGTAACCATGGAATTCCATCACATTGCCTCTGGCCACGACCCTGAACTGATCTCCGAACTCTCTTGCGCCATCTCCCGTGCATCTCATATTCACTGGACCCCTCTCCTTCCCATTGTGTCCTGTTCTCCAAGTGTCCCTGAGCTTGAGTGGGAAAATTAACCAACATGAACCACTCTCCCGGGGAGAAGTAGGCACAGTTAGCTAGCCACCATGTCACAGCACTGGAGGCTGTTGTTAGAGGTGTTATTACATTCTTCTGGGGGAGGGGAGGAGTGAAGCAACAAAAGCTTAACAACATCATGAGAAGTGTGGCTCACCAGAAGGGAAATCCTGTTCTGCCCCTGGACCACTTGTATCTTGGCCTCATTCAGCTGGGGTACTTTCAGTTCCTGACTCTAGTAAGTCCTGTAGAGAAAGCTTGTGACTTTCTAGAGGGTCTCATACACCAGGGTCTCCAGAAGCTGATTCCAGTATGTCCCTGCCCACAAGTAGGACCCCAGGGCCTTTTGGAGACAGTGTGGCCACTCTTGGCACCTACATGCAGAGCCTCTCCAGCTGTCTCAAATCAAGGGCTCTGCTTTGGCTACAAATCAAGTTCTACTGTCTGCACTAAATTTGGCCTGGAACTGCCTGTTGTGGGCTAGTGTTCTGCCCCCATGAGCCCTTTCACTGACCATGGCAGCTGGGCCTTGGCGTCCTCTCTAATCTGGGTGTGTAGAGAAAGGACACACACTGGCCCTCCGTTGGGGGATGAGGAGAGGGCACGGAGGGTCACTGTCATACACTGCCTTGTCTCTGGTAGTCCTTGACAGGTACCATGACTCAAACTGGTGTCCTCTGTCTGCCTTCACCTACCAATCTTGGGACCCTGGTTGATCCCCTCCTGCCACCCACCTGAGTCTCCCTGCCTCTCTTTCAGGCTCTGGCTGCCTGGCATATGCATGGGTATCTGCTCCTCCACGGATGTCTGCAGCCCTCGCCCCCACCCCCAACTGTCTGTGGCCTCTGTGGGTTATTCCCATGATCACCTGCTGCTTGTCCCCTCTGGTCTATTCCTACCCTGCCACCTTGGCCTGGGCCAGCCCTCTAGAAGCCCAAGGGATTACTGGTCAGTTCCTGGTGGGGTATGAGTGCTGTGGCCCCCCCACTGCTGAGGGAAACCCTACTGAAGGCATTGTCCCCCTTTCCTTGTAGGGGTGGGGGTGGTTGAGCAGAGTGTCTGGGCTGTCAGGCTAAGGGAAGAGGAATGGTCGGCTGGGCCTGACCCCTGCCTTGCCCTGCCCTGAGTCCAGCCTGAACTTGCAGTCTCTGGGCCCTGCTTTCAGCTGGAGCCAATCAGTCCCTGGTCCCCTTCTTGGTATCACTGGGTGAGAGGGAGGTCAGGCTGTGGGAGGTGTATGGCCATGTGGCCTTGACCTCTTGACTTCTGGTACCTGTTGACCAACAGAGCCAGGGCATGGACTGTGTTGTGGTTGGGCATCTCCACCCCACTGCAGATTCTAGGCCATGTGGCCTGGCTGACTTGCAGAGTCAGTCAGCTGAAGTGGCCACAACTGTGTACCCTGCCTGCCTCTTCCTGGTAGCCTGTGGGACCTCCTGTATTTCCTGTGTGGCTGGGTCTGTCAAGAATGGTAGGCATGGGACTGGAGAGATGGCTCAGCTGTTAAGAGTACCTGCTCCTCTTCCACAAGACCCAGAATTGATCGATTCCCAGCATCCATATTATAGTGGCTCACAACCATCTCTAACTACAGACCCAGGCAACAAAATGCTCTCTTCTGGCTTCTGTAGGCACCAGGCATGGATGTGGTACACAGACATACATGCAGGAAGACACTTATACACATAAAATAGTTAATCCTTTTTAAAAGGATCCATTAAGGATGATAGGCATACTTGCGGGTATCATATGCCTGGCTCCTGGCCAGTATAGGGCACTCATCTCTTTTCCTTTTGCCTCCCTGACCAGTTATCTTCCAGTTCACTGCCTGAAGCCTCTCACCAAGTTTCCTCAGAAGCCTGTCCCATCCCCAATCAGGCATCGTCTGCCCTCTCTACAGCCCCAGGTGTCTCAGCCACCTGTGTATGATGTAGAGGCAAGGAGACAAGGACCCCTGCTTAACCCAACTCAGCCCTGGGCGGGCAGTGGCTCCCTTGAGTAACTTTGCCAGGCCTTGGCTTGAGAAGAGGGTGTGAAGGTGGGCCTGTGTGGGCAGAATTGGTGCCAGGACTGGGTAAGAGGCTCTGGGTGATTAGGGAGCAGGGATTGTCCCAGGATACAGTCCTAGCTATGTAGAGGGGGAAGCTGCCTCATCCGTCTCTGTTAATGTTGTACCTCCTTGGACTTGCCTTTGATACTTTTTACCCCCTGTCCAGGTGGGAAGCTTCTGGAGGCTCCCAGAGTGCTGGGCCCTCCTCTCTATCCTGGCTGTTCAACAATAATACCAATGGGCCAAGGGAGAGATTTTATTTAGTTGTGTCTACCTGTCCGTTGGGCAGTGTCTTCTGGGACTGGGCAGCCTCAGATGCACAAAAGCAAGGATCCCAGGTATACCTGCTTCTACCTAGTGCCAGTGTAGAAGTGGGGTGCAGAACCTTCCATAGTCATGGGACTGTTTTGGCTCAGCAGTTCAGTCCTTTATTCCCTTTATGTTTCTTCTTGAATGACTAGCCTTTGGCCAAGTGCTCTAAAGTCCTGCCTGATGGGGTCCCAGCAGAGGTCATGCCAATGAGTCAAGTGCTAGGAGCTTAGCTAGGATATGATATACAGTTTTCACTAGGAGGTAGGACTTAAGACATTGTTTAATTTTAGTTCTAGGGGACACAGGACAGAATCTACATACAAAAGATGCAGAAAAGGGTTATGGAGCAGAAAGCCAAGAGATTTCCCCACTGTACTTGTGGCACAGAGGCTCTATGACAGGTCCCATTTGAGGATTGATGAGAGAACCATCAAGAATACTTAGGACCAGAGCACTGTGCTTCCCTATGAGTGGACAACCCCTTCCTTTCACTGATGGACAAGATACATACCCTGTTGTGGGAAGGAGAATCTTTATAATGGTACCTTATTTAAAGGGTTCATAGTAAGCTAAGCATGGTGGCTTACCCTTTTAATCCCAGCACTTGAGAGGACAGAGACCAGAGGATCTCTGTGAGTTTGAGGACAGCCTAGTCTACATAATGAGTTCCAGGACAGCTAAGGTTACATAGTGAGACCCTATCTCCAAAAAATCAAAATAAGCCAGGCAGTGGTAGTGCACACCTTTAATCCCAACACTCAGGAGGCAGAGGCAGATGGATCTCTGAGTTGGAGGTCAGCTTGGTCTACAGAGTAAGTTCAGGACAGCCAAAGCTATACAAAGAAACCTGACTCAAAAAAACAAACAAAAATAAAGAGCTGGTATTATTCTGTTCATGGTGTTTAAGAGATGGCTAGGCCCCAATGCTATTTCAAAGACTGTTTACCTGATCATCACTGCTAGGGATCACCAACTACCTAGCAATGAATCTTAATGCCCCACATTTTGCCTACTTGATCCTATATGCCATTCTAGGTACACCATATACCCATCTCCATGAAGGAAAGAGCAAGTACAGACTGTGCTACCTGGAGATCCCACATACTATGCTTCTGCCTTCTTGGTGCTCTTGCCAGTTTGGCCTTCATCACTCTTTCCATGAAAGCTACAGGCACTCACAGGACAATGGAAGCAAAATTTTATTCCTCCTGACTGGGAAAGACAACTAGCAGGTGGTTGCACATAGGACTCCCACCCTCCCAGAACCAAAGGAGACAGGCACTGCCACCAATGGCTCCCTCTGCCCAAGTGAAAGCCCGAGAGGCAGGTGAGCACAGCGCAGGGCAGGGGCGACTGCAGTGACAGAGTGGCCAGAGTGATCTAGGGGAGGGAGGTCCCAGGGCTCAGGAAAGGAAAATGGGGCTTTTTGAGGGTGGGACAGGTGTAAGGATGCTCTTTGCCATGGGAGCTTCTGGCTGGCATAGGCACCAGGCTCAGGGTACCATAATGCGGTACGGGCTGCCTGGGATATGCTCATCACCCCACTTGACCACCAGTGTGTACTCCCCTTTGTCTTTGAGCAGGTAGGAGACACTGTAGATGCGGCTGCCCATGTGTTTCACCAGGATCTCTTCACAGGGTGTCCTTGGGCCGTGCACTCCCACCAGCAGCATGTTGTTACCTGAGGTAGGAATAGGCCTCAATGACCAGCCTTAACTTAACCCCTTCTTTCAGCTGTTAATTGCTCTGAGCCCTCTTCCTATTCCACATCCTGTCTCTTGTTTAGAACAGGCCACAAGCTTCTCATACCCCACCTAGGCTACCAGATGATAAATTCCAGGTACACACACACACACACACACACACACACATATATATTTTTGGGGGGGTTTCAAGATGGGGTTTCATTGTGTAACAGCCTTGGCTGTCCTGGAACTAGCTTTGTAGATCAGGCTGGCCTCAAACTCACAGAGATCTGCCTGCCTCTGCCTCCTGAGGGCTGCCTCCCACCACCACCACCCAGCAATTTATTTATTCTATTTTATATGCATTGGTGTTTTGCCTGCATGTATGTCTGTGTGAGGATGTTGGATTCCCTGAACTGGAGTTACAGATAGTTGTCAACTGCCATATGGGTACTGGGACTTGAACCTGGGTCCTCTGGAAGAACACCCAGTGTTCTTAACTGCTGAGCCACCTCTCCAAGAAGCCCAAATAGAAGGTAGCCCCAAAAGCAACAACCATACCCCTAAAGGCAGTTCCTGCACTTCCTACATGCTGACTGTCCTGTTATTTCTGATTTTGTACTTCCAGAAGCTAGAAACAGGGCTACTTACCTGCTTTGCTGCAGTCTACTGTGAAGCTGCTCTTCTGGCCTACATAAGCCTTGCTCAGCCCCAGGCCTTTGGCTACTACTTTGCTGACATCAGCAGGACTTGGGCCTGAGGTTGCGAGCTGGGGAACAGTGGTGACTTTTGTCAAGGAGTCCACAAACACAGATGATGTCTCATGGAGGCTGTGGTTACTAACAAGACGGGGACCTGCAGGACAGAATGGGTAAGGCTGAGAAGTGGCTGGAGTATCAAGGCATTGAGTGGGCAACAACAGCTTAGCCTGAGGCTCACCTGTGACCTTGGCTTTGAAGGGGCTTCCCCCAATGTGATAGGGCCCACCATACTTGATAGAGATGAGGTAGCTGCCAGGTGCCATGGGGGTATAGGTGACACGGTAGCCCTCGGGGCACTCCTGGCAATCCATCTTCACCTTGGAGGGGCCGTCAATGGTAACCGAAAGGGCACCAGCTCCTGCATTGCTTGTGTTCACGATAAACTCAGCTGGGCTCCCTGGGAGCATGGAAGGTCAGGTAGAGACTACCTTACTGGCTTTCCCTGTCTTTAGCCACCCAGAACAACCTTGATACTTCCACATGCCTCCTATTGCTAAGAGCTTGGATGCAAAGCCCCAACAACTGCATCCATGTTCAGAGCTATACCCATGAACCTACCTGTGATACCACCCTCCAGGCCTGCTCCATAGGCGGACACCAAGCCTGGGTCCCCTCCATGCCCAGGCTCCCCAACTCGGATCTTGAAGGGACTTCCAGGGATGTGAGTACCATTGAACTTGACATCAATCAAGTAGATGCCATTCTCTCGTGGGATGAAACGCACAGCATACTTATCTGAGATGCAGAACGACATGTTATAAGCCTGGGGTACTTTTCAGTATGTAACAAACAAATGGTATCTGAAAGGAATAGCCTTAGTACTAACCATCCCTTTCATTTCTCTTGCCACCAGCAGGAACCCAATTGTTCCATGGAGACCCCTCTGCTTCCAGAACTGTGCTAGGTACCCAGCCCAACAACACATACATCCCGAGGGCTATAGATACCTAAGACGTCTACTGGTGAGTCCTTTGGACTGGCAAGCAAAATGCCCACATTGCTGCCTCCTTAGACAGACTGTTAAAACCATGCTGTCTACAGATTAGCAGGCTTACCAAGGAATCTGCTTCAGGTCATGGGGGGAGGGGAAAACTAGTGTGCTTCAATAGAACTGCTATTCCTCTGGTCACAGGGATAGACTGTCTCTCTTGCTCTCTGTGTCTGTCTTTGTCTCTCTCATGTATTGCATTGCTAAGGTTTTCTTCCTAGTGGCCATGCTGGAAAGCCATATCTTCATGGGTGCTTATCAATCTGGGAAGCTGAGGAGCCCAATTTTGGTTTGTTTATAGAATCATTACTTTCCTTGTGTACACTCATCCTGGTTCTCGTCCGTTAGGGCAGATGGCTGGATGGCTAGACAGGGATAGAGCCTTACCTTGGTCAATCTCTGTGACATAGCACTCCTCCAGAGCTCCTGAGGGGCTGTGCACCTTGGCATCAATTGCCCCCTTGGCTCCATTCAGGCTGACTGCAAAAGAGGCTGGCTGGTTGACCTTTAACCCTGACTCCTGGAAGCACAGCAGATGTGGTTAGACAGGATGGCTAGAGCCAGGGCAAATGGAAGAGCAGGAAACCCACAGGGTCACTTACCCATCTGGTGTCCAATATGGTTTAAAGAGGGAGAGCCATTGATTTGTAAAGGCAGCAAGCCACAAGCACACCCCCAATCTCCTATCCCCTAGACGTGTGCTCTGCAATCACACACCCAGGCAGCAGAAAGGGAAGGTGGCCCCACCCTGTGGGTAGCACTCAGCTCTAGCAGGCTGTCCCTCTTTAAACCTTAGCCCTAGTGCTCAATGGGCACAGGCTTCTGTTCAAAGCCTTTAGACCTGAGACACGAGAAAAACGCCACGCAGTGGGCAGGGCACTTCCTGCCAACCCCAAGTGTGGGCTGTACCCGGTCAGAGCAAAAGCCTAGCACCCAGAGTTGTTTCTGGGTAGGCCACTCAGCTCAGAGCTGAGGCCTGCTTGCCAAAGTGACTGTGGTCTGGCCGGGGCCAGGAGCCCCAGGTGGGCAGTTTCTCTCAGTGCCTCACCTGAAGACTAGAAACAGTAAGGCGGCGGGCGTCACCAGACGGAGAAGCCACAGGCACCACGAAGGGGCTATCAGGTATGTGCTCATCGTTGAACTTGACTGAGACCTCATAGTCACCTGGACAGGAAGAGAACATAAGGCTATATTGGGGATGCCACATATCTCCAAGGGCTAGCCTAGGAAAGGCCTATTGCCTTCCACAACCAGCTTGGGTGTCCCTGGAACCTCAAGATGGAGAATAAGAGCCAAGTTGAGACTATGTAACACCTGGGGTCAACACACCCACACTCAGGTCCTACCTCCCCCTGCCCCAGCCAATTCTGTTCCCAGTACCTGGCTCCTGAACTACATAGGCCACACCACAGGAGCCATCCTTGCGGTCCTCGAAGGAGATCTCAGCCTTGCTGGGGCCCTCAACAGCAATGGCCAGGCCTCCAGCGCCAGCTTCCCTGGTCCAAATGCTGAACTCCGCTGTAGGAAAGCAGTGTGTGCTCATGGAGCAGAGAATTGGTTCCCACCCTCAGCCAACTCCAAGCAAAGCCAAGATCAACATGACTACTAGCTGCTTCTTCCAAACACCCATCTAGGCCCCCCTAGGATAGCAAGAATTAGACAAGCACACCTACCTGGCACTCCAGCTTCAGCCCTCTCAAGGCCAGGGCCTCCAGCACGGACTTTGTGGGCGCCCCCTTCCCCCAGAGGCCCCACAGTGAACTGGAAGGGGCTCCCAGGCACATGCTGGCCCTTGTACTTGACGCTGACTGTATGCATTCCCATCTCAGCAGGCACAAATCGGATACAGTAAGTATGGTTCTCTCCTTCTACAATCTCTGCCTCGTGGGTCTTGCCTGATGGACTGGTCACCTGGGCTGTCATATCTTGGATGCTAATTTCTACAAGTAGAAGATAGCTTGCTGAGCAGGGCCCTGTCTCTGCTTGTGCTTAGGGTTACCCTAGGAACCCTCATGATCTTTCCCCTACCAGGAATCTTCAGGCTGAGGTCACAATGACTGCCAACATTGGCTACTGAAGGGGCGCGTCGCCTGCGTGTAATACTTTCTTTCACCCGGCCCTCACCCGTCACCTTCACAGAGAAGGGACTGCCTGTAGGGAAAAAAGTACAGTCCATACCCTGCACAGATTACAGGTGGGCACTGGGGTGTCTAGGAAGGCTGTCAAACTACAGGGGTGTGGCTGCCACACTCACCAGGCACATGCTGGTCAGCAAACTTGATGTTTATGATGTAATTTCCAGGCTCTGTGGGACAGTAAGTGACCCTGCATGTACCATCCTCCAGGTCCTCTGTGTTGATGTCTACCTTGCTAGGGCCCTCAATGGACAGACTGAGCCCACCATAGCCTGGGGGATAGATAACAGCTATAAGCCAGAATGCCAAGTGAAGCTGTATTGCCCCATCTGGCAAGCACCACTGCCTACCTGCATCTCTGGTGTCAATAATAAACTCTGCAGGCTCAAAGGTATGACCTTCATGGAGGCCTTGACCAGAGACGCGTACACGGCTGGCATCACCAATCTCCGACTGGCTGATCACTACTGGGATGGGACTGCTTGCCACATGCTGGCCATTCTTCTTCACATGCACCAAGTGCTCCCCTGTCTCCTTGGGCACGAAGGAAATCCCTGGGCACAGGGTAGGGCCATCAACAGGGTGTAGGCCCACAGCCTACCTCCTTCCCTCTTTTTCCCCCCAACAGGCCAGGATGGCTTTAACTCACTATGTAGCCAACGATTGGTTCCCCTGATTCTCCTGCCTCCACCTCCCAAGTATTGGGATTATAGTTAATTACCACACCTGGTTCTCCCTCCTTCCCCAAAATGCTTGCCCCCTCTTAACCTCTTACCCACATGGCCATTGCGCAACCGCTTCAGCAGACAGGGCTCCTCTCGCCCTGAAGGTGGCACCACAGTGGCTGTGAGTAGACTGAGGTCTGTTTCTGAGATATTGATGGGGATATCAGCAGCAGAACCCACCTTTAGGTGGGACATACGCATGGAATCATCACCTGGTAAGAATGCAAGCCATCAGTCACTATGGATCCAGCCCCAAGACACTGTGCCCACCCTACCACCTGTTCCTGTCATTATTCCTGATGCTCCCCACCTGTGACTCTGGCAGTGAAGGGGCTTCCTGGGATGTGCTGGTCATTGTACTTGACTAGGATGCTATAGTCACCAGGCAGCACAGGCAGGTAAGAAACACTGCATGTTCCATCCTGGTTGTCAGTGCAGCTGATTTCTGCTTTAGATGGACCCTCGATGGCCAGAGACAAGCCCCCTGAAAAGCATCACAGGTAAAAGTGGGAACTGTGCCCAGGGATGCGTTGCTGGGCTTTTGTGGATGAGCTGACTTGATAGCTCAGCAGAGGCATGAAGACAAGGTAGAGAACTCCATTCAGGATCATCTCTTATACCCAGCCCTCAGCCAAGGGAGGACAACTTGGGCAGGTTAAGTCTAGAGCTTCTCCTTACCCTCTCCTGCATCCTTGGTGTTGACAGTGAAGGTGGCGGGTTTGTTGACCACTCCGTGGGTAAGGCCAGGGCCATAGGCAGTAACATGGCCACAGTTAACATAATCCACATAGAATTGCAGAGGGCTTCCTGAGGCAGGAATAGAAGCCACATGGAATACCAGCCTCATTCATGTACTAGTCTTTTTTTGTGTTTTGAAACAGGGTCTCATGTATCTGTGGATGGCTTTAAACTCACTATTAAGGTGAGGATGACCTTGAACTCCTGATCTTCCTGCCTCTACCCCTAGTACTAGGATTCTCAGGCATGTGCCATGATATCTAGTTTAGTCATAGCCTCATGCATACTAGGCAAGCAGTCTACCAACTGATCTAAAACACCACTCCAGCCTGTTCTTTCTGAGATGGTAGTAATAGGGGCCTGGGATGGGGTGGACAAGAGGCAGTGAGCCCACCTGGGATGTGCATATTATCATAGCGGATATCCATTTCATGCAGGCCAGCTTCACTGGGTGAGTAGCGCACAGTAACAGTGCCATCCTTATTGTCAGTGATGGAAGGCTGGGCCACCTTGCCTGAGGGCATTCGAACTTCCCCTATAGGGCAGTGGTTTTAAGGTCAGGACAGGCAATTGGCACACCCTGGCATCATTGGTTTCCAAGTTCCTTCCCAGCCCGTACTCACCAGTGATCTCTCCCTTCTTGATGGTAAAGGGGATGACAAGATCAAAGGGCCTCAGGCTGGTCACATCCAGCCCATTAACGCCCACCATGGGCCTGTCTGGAACCTGCAGTGGAGACAGAAGAATCAGGTGAGGGGCTACAAGAAGATCTGAGGTTTCTATGCACATATGGTAGAATAGGGCCACATGAGACACCCAGATGGCCAGCTCCAAGTGTCCCTATGGGTCAGGCAAATTGAATAATAAACCAGGACAGGCCTTACCCAGGTTTGCTGGCTACCCTGAGGATAGTTATACTGTGGAGCCAGCTGCTGAGGCCGTAGTGGGGTCTGCACTGTGGGTTGGTCCCCAGCCAAAGCCTGCAAGGCAAAGTGAGAGAGCTAAAGACTGTCGTCACAGAGGAACCTGGAAGGACAGACTAGGACTTTCCCAGATCTCCCTGCCCACCCGTCCTTGGCCCCTTCTCACTGTAACTTGGAAGGGGCTGTTGGGCACATGCTCGCCACCGAAGCGCACACAGATGACATATTTGCCCGGCTGGGGGGCTGTGTAGAAGATGTCAAAGGTGCCATCCTCATTCTCCACCACGTCCACATCTACCTCTGAGCCATCAGGTGTGCACACTGTGCAAGTCACCTTGCCTTTGCCTGCTGCTTTCGTGTCCACAGTAATCACTGTCTCCTCCCCAATCTGGATGGTGGGGCCAATGCCAGCACCTGGGAGGGCAGAGTGGATCCCCAGAGGGGGAGCCAGCAGGTGAGCCAGGCATTTGGGATACTCCAATCAGCTTGACACCCAACCAGGTCTCTTAATGCTATGACCAAGCACAGCCAGCCCCAACCCTTAACCCAACCCATACCCCAAGCTAGGATGGTGAGTGGTTTCTCAGAAGGCAGGAAGGATTCTCCTGACCACCTCAAGCCTCTTTATGAAAGAGGCCCAACAGGTGGTACTGAGATACCTGGGAGGAAAAGTAAGGGACCATCCCATCCCAGCACAAGCATTTACTGCCACCTCCTCTGCCAACTCAGCCTCAGGTGGTACCATGGTCTATGCTGATAAATACCAGCACTCTGACTAGGCCCATGGCTACTTGTACCCCTGTGGCCTGGCCCCGGGCTCCAGTGCTATGTGTGGATGCAGTGAGGCAGAGTCCTGCTGCAGTGTGGGGAGTGTGACACTTTCCTCCCTACCCACCCCCAGGCCTGAAGGTGAAACTGGAGTTTCCTGACAACTGAGAACGCTTGCTCAACCACAGGCTTGCAGTGAGAAGCAGCCCAGCACAGACAAGAACAAGTAGCAGGGAGGCAGCAGGATTAGCACCCGTGCAATGCATCACAGCAGGATTGGCAAAGCAGTGGCGGTACCCAAGGAACAGGGGATAGAAGGCCCAAGCCACCACTGCAGGGTTGCAAGGATAAAGCATCTAAGCAGCCTCTAGGGCCCCATAGTGCCCAAGGAAAGGGAAAGGACAGTGACATTATGATCTGGGGCTCAGCTGTGGAGGCTTGAGAGCTGTGGGTTGTAAGGCCTGGCAGCAAGAGCACCCCTGCAGCCCAGCCTCCCAACAAGGAAAGCAGCTAGGTGCACCAAACCTACTTGGGGACCAAGCTTAAGCCCCCCCGCAACTTACCAGCCTACCATCAAGCCCCTCTATTGACCTCGGTCTCACATTGGCAACATGAGATTCAGATAGCATGTTTAGCTATATCCCTGGCTACCTGCTACCCATGCTAACCTATAAGTTTCCCGTATGCCTGCCCTCTATTATCTAGCTAATGATTTAGGCTCTCTCCTAACAGCTACTTGATTACTCATTTCCATACCCAGGCTCAAGGTGATCAGCAGGTCTTAACCATAGCATCCTCAAAGTACACCTGTTAATCAGGCTACTGGTTAATGTCCCAACAGCCACTGACCTGGCCCAAGCCAACCTTCTGGCTTGCCCAAAGGTGATTAAGTTCCCTTACTGGAACTTAATCCATTCCACACATAATGGTCAGAAAAATTGAGGCCACTCCAAGTCTCTAGCCTATTCTCTCCTCTCTTGCCCTGTGCACATATGTATGATCTCCAATCCCATGGACTATTCTACAAAGCAATCTAGCCTCTGCCACAAAAACCTAGCTATCTTATAACCCTGTCCTTGGCCACCTACCCAAGTGCCAGGCCTATAGCCTTCAGAGGCATGTAAATAATTGTAGCCTTATATCAGTATCCCTGTGGTGTTTCTGTTTTGGGGCAGACAAACCTGTCTGATAGGAACTGTCTAATTAACGTCACTGCTGAGGGAATAGGAGAGAAGGAAAGAAGGAGATGTGATGCAGAATGCACTTTGGGGCTCTGAGGCTGGGCCAGACCCCGCCATGCTGGCCACCCAAGCAGTTGACACTGGCACTACTGCACCAACCAGCCAGCCCCACCCACTCATGCACCTCCCTCAGCCCAGGATACAGATGCCCCTGGGAGGCAGGGATAGAAGTCTGTGGATCTGACGAGGGCTAGAGACTCCCACTGGGTGGAGGAAACCACCTTGTACCCTGAGCCCACACAGGAGCCCTTGTGAGAAGGAAGCACCTGCTGCCCATCCCCAGGGGTGCCAAGATCCCCAGACCCCAAAGTCCCCAGTAGGGTGCCTCCTAGGATACACTTCACCCCAAAGCTCTCAGCTGCAACCCAAGTTCTCAGATGGGGAAATGGAGGCCCAGAGAGGGGAGAACCAGAGCACTCATGCTTAGCTCTAGAAACCTCCCTGGGCCCTGACCCTCCAGCCCATGGCCTTGTCTACACAGCCTCCCCCATTCTGTCCTTGCCTAGAGCTGCAGCTGGAACTGTCCTGGGAATGAATTAGCAATGGAGAGGAAAGGAAACTGCCTCTCTGGGCAGCAGGGGCATTGGGAGTGGCCCCAGCAAGCAGCTTACCTAGCCCGTGACCTCCGATTGACACTGAGGTGAGAGGGCAGAGAGCAAGGAGAAAGGTCAGGTGAGTCACTCAAGGGGGTGGCCCCCAATCCCACACGCCGCCCCAAGCAGCGAGCCCTTGCACACAGGCACACCCAAGCCCCGTGCCGAGCGCCATGGTGGCTGATGGTGGGCTGGCTCACCTGTGACTGTGCACTTGCTGGCATCCCCAGTGGGCACAGCCCGGACACGGTATGGGGAGAAGGGGATCTCATCACCACCATACTTGATGAGGATTGTGTACCGGCCTGTCACATCTGGCACATAAGCCACTGTGTATGTGCCATCATGGTTGTCTTGGATGTGTGTTTTCTTGGGCTTGCCTTCAGGGTCCTGTGTAGCAAAGCACAGGGGAGGAGTCCTAGCAAGGCCTGGACTATCTCAGGCCTTCCATAGAAACACCAAATACAGCTATAACAGTGATAGTTTCTGGACTCCTCTACCCCCATGGCCCCTGTGGCTACCTGTCTGTGGCAGAGTCGAGAATAGAAGCCCCCAAACATCCAGCATTCCCTGACATGACTAGAGCACAGCTTGGTGCTCAGCCTCAGTCTTGGGCCTGTCATATGGGCACTAGGAGCTTACATGAAAGATCTCAATGTTGTAACATTATATCTGTCCTGTGAGAATATTACATGTAAGGAAGCTGAAGCACTGTAGGCTTTTAGCACCATGCTCAATAGCAATGAATGTGTATTTGAGGAAGCTTGTCCCTTTCAACTTGGACAAAACTGCTACACATCCTAATGTAGTTATATTAGCAGACCAGAAGCAGAGGCCCTTCCCTTACAGTACAGCTCCAGGCAGACTAGTTATCTAGACTGGGCTGCCTGCCCACCTGCAGCCCTACATTGCACCTGCCCAGGTCTTGTTGCTCGCCTCTCCTCCCTATGCCTGGAGTTGAAGTACAGCCCAGGAAGCCAGAAAGCTCACCGTAATCTGGACAGCCAACAGACCTTCCCCAGCATCCTTGGCATCAATGGTGAACTCCACAGGCAGGCTGGCAGGCACACCAGTGGTGTTGAGTCCAGGTCCACTGGCCTTCACCTTACTGGCATCATGTGTGGGCAGCACCTTGACCTTGAAGGGGCTGTGGGATCAGGGTGTTATGAACCATCAGAAAAATTTCAGTACCCAAACTGCCTCCAGCATGCACAGTGAACCCTGCTTCTTACCTCCGTGGCACCTCTTCTTCCCCATATAGCACAGAAATGCTATAGGACCCTTCTCGGCTGGGCACATAGTTGACAGTCTGAGTACCATCAGCATTGTCCACTACATCCACTGGCTCCACCAGACCTAGCCCCAGTCCCAAGGACAGATCTTTAGGTTGGCTCCTTGTACCCACTCCCAACCCCATCTTACTGGAGGACTAGGACTGGGCCCAAAGTCTGTCCTTAACTTCCCAATTCCAGGAATGACTCTAAGACCTTGTAGTATAAAACATATATCTAAGTGCCTCTTTAGGCCCTCTCTCTTGCCACATCTATTCAGTGGCCAAGTCCTGTCCATTATAACTTCTCTAGAGTTCTGCCTGATTCTGCAGTTGCCTGAAGACCTTCCACCATCTGCCCTAGCCTCCACATGCTGGGTCTAAAAAGATGATACCTTCATAACTCCCTACTCCCAGATATGTGAACTCTCACCTTTAGGCCCCTGCACCTTGACTTGCAGTGGGGCAACTCCAGCCTTGCTTGTGTCCACCTTAAAGGACTGAGGAAGGTTGGCACGGACCATGCCTGGGCTTAGGCCAGGCCCAGAACACTTGACTTTAGATGCATCTGTCACATCATGCACAGGGACCTTGAAGGGACTACCTGGAGTTTAATGTGAAAGGATGGTAGCTATGTAAGAGACTGTGGCTATTAGCAGACAGTCCTAGTTCCATACTCATCATCATCTCCTCACCTGGCACTTGGTGACCACCATAAGTGACGTTAAGGCTATAGGTGCCAGCTTCATATGGTATGTATTCTACCGAGCAGCTGCCATCTTTATTATCCATGCAAGACATCTTGGCCTCGGAGGGGCCCTCAACAGCCAAGCCCAAGCCACCTGTGCCAGCTCCCCTATTCCAAACAGAGAGTCTGTCATTACCTGGGGTTCCCAAGCCCATTGGCTGCCCTTGCCTCTTCAGTGGCTCACTCACCTAGTTTCCACTGTGAACTTGTTGGGTTTGTTAGTAGTACCACTTTGGATGCCTGGCCCATGGACACGTACCCTGGAGGGGTCACAGCCCTCTGTTACAGGCACCTTGAAGGGGCTGCTGGGCACAGGGCTGCCATCATAAGTCACATCCACAGAGTGTACTCCTGGAAGGCAGGTCAGGTCAGTAAGTCCACTTACTCCCTGCCCTGCCTAAGGTACTGCCCAGCATATTCATACCTTCCTCATAGGGAGTGTATTCCACTTTGTATGTGCCATCACCACAGTCCTGCACATAGGTTTCTGTCAGGTTGCCTGAGGGGTTGGCCACACGGGCCTTGACATGTGGCCCTCCTGTCTGTGTAAGAGCCCGGGCATCCACACTAAACTCAGTGGTTGCTTCTCGGAAGATACCTGGAAAAGGCCACAGTGAGGAGGCTGTGGCTGTAGGACTCTTTGCACCCGGTAACTGCTACTCCCCTACAGTAGGCCTCCTTACCTTGACCCTCAATCCCAGGTCCATAGCACTGCACACCTGAGGTGTCCACAGCTGGCTCCACCTGCAGCTTGCTGGGGAAGTTGGGCACTGGCTGGCCACCATACTTGATTGTAACAGTGTAAGCCCCAGGACAGAGAGGAATGTAGGTGATTGTGTGTGTGCCATCACCATGGTCCTGAATATATACTTCAGCTGGCAGTCCCGCCTCAGAGCAGATCTCAATAGTCAACTCAGCACTGCCAGCACTTGAGCAGTCCACTTGGAACTGCCCTACCTCACCAGCAGTAGCACGCTCCAACCCAGGGCCTGAGCATTTCACCTTAGATGCATCAAAACAAGGAACCACATGGGCCTTGAATGGGGATCCAGGAATGTGAGTGTCAGCAAAAAGGATGTTGATGTTGTAGTCCCCAGGCTCAGTGGGCACATAAGACACAGAGCATGTGCCATCCCCGTTGTCCAGGCACTCAAGCTGTGCTTCGCAGGGGCCTTCCACTGTCAGGCCCAGGCCACCAGTGCCAGCTCCCTTTGTATCAATAGTGAAGCGGGCAGGGGAGCCTGCATTGCCTCCCTGTAGCCCTGGTCCAAATGCCTTCACCTGAGGGAAGGAGGAGGTTAGAAGCAGCTACTAGCCTAACCTTTCATCTGCCTCCTTTTGCCATAGCTTTCCTCCCCACCCAGAGACATGAAAGGCATAGGCTGCCTAATAGGTCATCTATCCATCAATCATAAAGGCAAAAATGACAAAGGGTCAGGACAAATCTGAAGAAGATAGGGTGCCCTCAGAAAGGAAGATGGGAGCTAGGTGTGGTGGCGCATGCCTTTAATCCCAGCACTCAGGAGGCAGATGCAGGCAGATCTCTGAGTTTGAGGTCAGCCTGGTCTACAAAGCGAGTTCCAGGACAGCCAGGGCTATTACACAGAGAAACCATGTCTTGAAACCCTCCCCGATGAAAAAAGAAAAGAAAGAAAAGAAAAGAAAAAAGAAAAGGAAAGGAGGAAAGGAAGGAGGGAAGGAGGGAGGGAGGGAGGGAGGGAGGGAGGGAGGGAGGAAGGAAGGAAGGAAGGAAGGAAGGAAAGAAGGAAGGAAGGAAAGAAGGAAGATGGGCCCTCCTCTTATAGGCTCCCAAACCCAATTACCTTGCTAGGTTTGGTGGGAGCCACAGCTTCCAGTGGAAAGGGACTGCCAGGCACAGGCACACCATCATAGGTCACCTCCACCTCATAAGGCCCCTCTTCTCGGGGCACAAAACGTACCACGCTGTTGTCAACTCCTAGGCCTGGCTCCACCTTGCAGGGCACTGCTGTACCTGAGGGACTCACAATCTTGGATGCTACTTTGCCTTGACCACCTGCACCCTTTGACTTCACTGTGAACTCCTGATCTTTGCCAACATCCATTTCTGTTGCAATGATGATAGTAGAGAGAGAGAGAAAAAAAGAAATCAACCATCATTTATTTATGCAGCCCCAGGCAAGACTCAGCTGGATAGGGTTGAGTGGTCCTCCATGGCAATGACAAGTATAGCGACTACTTACTGTCACCAAGGCCAGACACCTTGATCTTGCTGAGGTCCAAGCTTGGAGATACTCCCACTGAAAATGGACTCTTGGGTATGTGATCTCCTCCATAAGTGACACTGATACCTACTGGGCCCTAAAATAGGTACAGAAGGGCAGGGGTCACTCATCAGTCTACTCCAGTGTCTTTGGCCTACAGCTGCCCAGCTTGAGCAAGGTGTAAAAGACACAAGCTTTGCTTCTCAGCCCCCTTCCCAGGTGAGAAATTAGAAACTTCTTGCAGCAGCCTACCTAGCCCACCATATAAGAAATGGTATGGCTGCAGCAGGTGGAGATAGCTACCTGCTGCACGGGAGTGTACTTGACTGTATAGGTATTATCATGGTGGTCAATGATGTCCACATCTCGCACTACATCTCGCACTACATCTCCCTTAGCCAGTCCCGAGAACTGGACATCCAGCTTGCCTTTGCCAGCAGTTTTAGCATTGACCGTGAAATGGGTGGGTTTGCCGAGCTCAACACCTGAGGAGACATAACAAAATTGAGGCACCCTACTGAGTTCCCTACCCTTGGTTCCACTCAACCTTCTACAGAATACTCATCCTTACCAGTGCGAATAAGGCCAGGACCTTCAGCCTTCACCTTGCTGGCATCATGAGAAGGCTCCACTTTGACTCTGATGGGGCTCGTGGGTGTGGCCTGCAAGTGATGGAAGGAAAACAGCTGAGGACAGCAGCACCCCAATACTTAGCAATCTAGGGACTAGGAGCAGTAACACCTACCTGGTCAGCAAAAAGGACCATGATGGTATAGCTGCCAGCCCCACGGGGTGTGTATTTCACAGTGAAGGTATCATTGTCATTGCGGATGATATCAAAGTCAATATCAGCCTCAGTGGGACCCACCACTCCAGGGGCACACTTGATACCAATGCTGACATCTCCTGTGGTCGACAAGTAGGATAAGAAGAGGCTGGAACGTTGTGGAGACAGACAGCCTGTCCTCCCATTCAAGATTAGGCCTTACTTACCCTGGCCAGCCTCTGTACAATCCACAGTAAAGTAGGTAGGTTCATGTGCCTTGAGCCCAGTCTTAGCCACTCCTGGACCATACACTTTGACTTTGTTTGGGTGGCTGCCAGCTCCCACATTCACCTGTAGAGTACAGGGGCAAGTGAAAAAACATGACAAGTCTGTGGCAGGAGAGCTGAGAGGCTCCCTCAGCTATTGCTGGTAGACAGGTCAAATATTGCTGCTGCCTTGGGACAACTAGAAGTTCCTCAAACAGATAAAAGTGACCACATGATACTGTGATTCTACTCCTAGTGAAATAAACATCTAGGTACACACACTTAACCAAATGTTCCTACCAGAGCTATTCACATAGCCCAAAAGTAACACATATCTACCAAATTGTGTTTTCCATCTACACAATGTGATGTAAAAAGTATTCAGCCATAAAAAGATATGAAACACCAACATGCTACAATGTGGAAAAACCTTCTCATGACACTCAGTGAAAGAAACCAAACAAAAAGTCACAGAGCAAACATGGTGGCGCACGCCTTTAATCCCAGAACTTCAGAGGCAGAGGCAGGCAGATCTCTGTGAGTTCAAGGCCAGCCTGGTCTACAGAGCAAGTTCTAGGACTGCCTGGTCTTCATGGTGAGATGTCTCAAAAAGAAAACACACACACACCAAAAAGGTCACACTGTGTTTGTGTATAATATATATAATTATAATGTATATACAATTGCATCTATATGAAAGGTCCAGAAAAGGAAAATCCATAGATCAGTGGTTGCCAAGGGCTAAAGAAAGGGATAGGAGTTTCTTTGGGGATGAAAGGATAAGAATGTCTTTGGGGATGATGAAAATGTCCTAAACTAGATTGTGGTGATGGCTGCTAAAAGTCAAGTCCACTGAAAATGGGAAAACTGTGTTGGTATGCAAGCCTGATCTAGTTAAAAACTGCTATAGGAACAAAGGAGTTCTGGGGAGATGGGCTAATGGCCCATGGGCTGGCTTACCCGGAAGGGACTATTGGGGATGCTGACACCACCCCAAGAAACCATGGCTGTGTGCTTCACTGGCTTTCTGGGCACATAAGAACAGCTGTAAGTGCCATTGCCATTGTCCTTGACTGTCGCCTCCACAGGGCAGCCCTCATTGTCCTGTAAGGCAAGCAAAAGCAAACAGCCTGCTGGTCAGTACCCAGGCCTAGGGGCCTACCAATCCTGCCCCCAACATGGGTAGGCATCCCACCTGGACTTGAACTCGGAGAGGGGCCTTCCCAGCATGTTTGGCATCAACTATGAACTCTGCTGGCTTGTTGACAGCCACACCAGTCTTTTCCAATCCAGGCCCACGTGCCTTCACCTGGTAAGAAACTAATCTCAGACCAAGGCAAAGCCACCAAAGTCAGGCAGGGCAGTAAGTAACACACAGAGTGGCAGGACATGATTCTGGGAATACCGAGCCAGGCTCTGAGCTCTTGACCCCAGACTCACTGACAAGATGGGATAATGCCCACCCCCATAAGCCTTTGCAAGCAAAAGTAGAAAGCCAAGGCTCAGGTCAGTGTTATGTGCCCTTTACCCTGTCTGGGTAAAAATCCTGGGGTGCCTCTCGGATGTCAGCCATGAAAGGACTGAGACGGATGTCCTCGCTGTTACACAGCACATGAACAGCATACTCGCCAGCCTCCTGGGGCCAATAGCGCACATCACAGGAGCCATCACCCTTGTCATCACATTCGATCTTGGCCTGTGATGGACCTTCCACGGAGAAACCTGACAACAGCCATCAGTCCTATTGGTACCCTGGAGCCTTGGGGTAGGCTGCCCTTGTCACCCTCTGCTTCGGATGCCCACTCTGAAGCCTCCAACTTACCCAAGGTGCCCACATCATCACCAATGGCCTCTACCACGAAGTCTGCTGACTTGCCAACAACGCCGCCCTCCAGCCCAGGACCCCAGGCCCGCACCTTCTGATTGCCACACTCAGTGCCCACCTTCACCTCGAAGGGACTGCAAGCAAGAGTACCATATAGATAAGCACCAAGAGGCACTGCCCTGTGCCCAACAACTGTGAGCTAGGCAGAAAGATGCCACTGGTCCCTCACCAGGCAGGGAGATGGAAGGGCTCAGAAATAGTGAGTAGTGGAGGGAGCTTACCTGCGGCCAATATTCTGGCCACCCCATGTGATAGTGACAGTGTGTGTGCCAGGTATTGTAGGGTAATATTCAAAGCCATACACGCCATCCCCTAGGTCCTTCTGCTTTACACGCTCCTCGCCCTCTGCAAAGACAAGGAATAACTCAGGCCTGTCTAACTATGACCTGAGGTCCATCACCCACCACCCCACCAGACAAACTTACTGGGGCCCTTTACAGTGACCTTTAGCTCCCCACTGCCAGCACCCTTTGTGTACACCTTGAAGTCGGCTGTCTCCTTCACTCGCACACCTTTAGGCTGGAGGCCTCGACCAACAGCCCGGCAGGCAGCAGGGTTACAGGCTGTGGGCAAATAGGCCAGCTGAGTTGCTGGAAAACTGGGGTTGATTGTCCCTTCCCTTGCTACACACAGGGCCAGGCCATTGGGATTGGAGAGTTCCTCAGAGTTTGGCCCAACAGGCTGGTAAAGCACATGCAAGAAAGAACTGAAATGGGCCATGACCCTGGAACCTGCACCCCAAGCAGGAACATGGCAGGCTTTCTCCCAACTATTTGACACCAGCCCCAATACCTCCACCCAGCCCTCCCCAACAAGAGGAAGATGGATTCAAGTACCATTGACCTGTGGGCAGAGCAGAGAGCAGCAGGTTTCTAGACAGCTGGAGCGTGCTCTTCCGAAGGTAAAAGCATGGAAAGGAAAGACGAGAGGGGCAAGGAGAGGAACAAGAAGGGCCCCAGTATGGGAAAGAAAAGATAGTGCTTGCCCAGACAGTAGAAGCTCGGAGACTGGGGCTCCCAAACAGGGGATTCACTGGGACAGCCCCAATGGTCTACTCCTCCCTTGGGAGGCCCAGACCACAGCACCACAGTAGAGGAGCATCCATGGCCAGGCCTACCTTGGCCAACAGTGACAGTGTAGGGGCTGCGAGGGATGGGAACACCAGCGAAGGTGACGTGCACTGTGTGGACACCCTCCATGGTGGGCTGGTAGTTACAGCGATAGGTGCTGTCACCCCTGGCCTCCAGCTGAGGCTCCACTGTGTCTTTCTGTCCTGTAGGGTCCTGGATGACAACTTCCACCTCACCTGTGCCAGCTCCTGTCCCAAGACACAGACTCAGCTCTGGGACTCCAGCACAGCTCTCCCCTATGGCTAGCTGGGCCTTGGCTGCCTCCCCTCACCTGCAGTGAAGATCTCAAAGTAGGTAGTCTTGTTGGCGATGTTGCCGCTGGGCTCCAGACCAGGGCCCTGGGCAGTCACTTTGCTGGCATCACCCTGTGACTTGTCCACATATACCTCAAAGGGGCTCTTGGCAATATGTTGGCCAGCAAAGAGTACAGTCACCTGTTCCCAGGAGGCACAGGCTGTGAGGGTGAGATAAGGGGCCCTCTGCCAACTACCCATAGCCACCAGCCTCCTTCTCAGCCAAGGACTCACCTTATGAGTTCCTGTTACTTCGGGGACATACCAGACAGAGAAGGTACGGTTCTTGTCATTATTGGCAGTCACTTTTGCCTGTAGTGGGAAGGAGCCTATGAGTGTTAAGAGCAGCCGTCCTAAAAGAAGACACAGCAGGATCCTACCCTGCCAATGAATAGCCCTACCTCTTCCTGGTGTCCAGCTGGGTCCTCCACATACACCAGCACCTCTCCCTGGCCAGCACTTCGGGTCTCCACAGTGAATTCTGCTCTCTTCTTTACCATATTGCCTGTAGGCTCAATGCCTGTCAGGAGAGGGTGAGGAAGCCATGGACTAGCTGGTAGGGCCACACCCTCACCTCTATACCCTGGTTCCTAGACACCAAAGCAGTAACAGGGACACAGCATTGAAGACTCTATCCTTCTGCAGGTTCAGTGCCCCTCCCCAAGCTAGGCACAATCCAATCAGGCAGGCTTGTTCAATATAAGCCCAGTATATTGAGCCTGGCCTCAGAAACCAGCTGTGTGTGCCCACCAGGTTAGGCCCATTCTCTGGAACAGTCTGATTTGCTGCACTGCATGATCCTGACTGCTTCATCTCCAATTATAGAATAGTAACACACTGGGTCCTCCCTCAACCAAGAAACTTCCCACAAGCCAGTATGACTTAAGGAACCTATTAGCACTCCCTTGTCAGGGCACCAATCCTGACCAACCCTGATTCATTCATCCCCCTCAAGAGTGAGTTGCCCAGCTGCCATGACCCTAAACCTCTTAGGACCCAACTTGAGAGAGAATACTGTCCCCATAGCCAGATATAGGTGCTCAACCCCCTGGAATGTCACTGCCCAGGCCCCCTCACCTGGCCCATAGGCTCGGGCTTTCTTTGGATTCAGTTTAGGCCGAAGAGGAGCCCCTGGCTTCAGCTTGGCCTTGGGAAACTGAGACAGGTAGGTCATGACAGAATGTTCATCTACGTTGGGGTCCACAATTTCCTCTGGGGTGATCACCTGTCACAGATAGAAGACAAGAGCCATTGGGCCTCTCCTCACCATGACCAAGCACCCTTTAGCTGCTGGGGCCATTCAGGAAGCATACCTGAGGAATGCCTAGCCAGTCGTCAGCCTGCTGCATGGCTTCTCGTGCATTGTTCACAGGCTTACTAGCATCCCAGGAGTCCCAGTCAGGACATAAGCCTACAACACAGAAAAGGTCATGTTGTGAGTCTAGGGGCTACAGGACCACCTTCTAGGTTGACCAGACAGCCTTAGCCCAAGATCTCCCATCTCTGTGCCCCTTACCTGGGGCACAGCTATCAACAAGAGCACCCAGGGCCCGGCCACTCTGCCAGTCCCGACTGAAGTTGGTAATGGGCAGCTGTGGCAGCTTGTTCTGAATCCAGCCTAGGAGCCTCTGTTTGGGTGTTTGCTTCTTGGCCTCCTCATCTTCCTCCTCATCCCACATGGGCATCGAGATGGAGTAGTGTAGGATCAGGGTCCAGATGAGCCCTAAGATCAGCTTCAGATTCCCATCCACAATGGCCTTGCTGTCTGTGGGAAGAGGGGTGGCAACACTGGGCAGTTAGGGATTTCCCTCACCAAGGCCAGCGGGGAGGGACCTGGGTGGACAGGCACAGCAAGTCAATTAGGTGACAGAGGCCCCTTCCAGCTAAGGGTAGAATGTGGATCAAGCACCCTCTGCCCAGGGCCTCTGAAGGGATGCAAGGAAATATTTAGTGATAAAAGACTTTTCAGGGGGAGGAAGAGACCCATAGACACATGATGACAATACAATGCAATAAGGGGACATTACCAAAAACCCCAAGGCCCAGAAGGAGGGTGGGACAGCAAGAGAGATAAATGCTTTGTGACTGCTGAGATCAAGACCTGCCCCCACCCTCTTGGGATATATGGGAACAGAGAGAAGTGGCCTAGCCCTAACTGGCCTAGAAACAGGGCCCCTGACCTCAAGCTGGGCTGGGACCAAAGAAGAGGAAGGCTAGGTTGGCAAAGAGTAGTTAGGAAATACAACTGCTGTTCCAGGGTGGGGGATGAGGCAGGGGAAGTGGAGGTGTTGGCAAGGATCCTTGTATGAAGTGGTGTGAGCCCCACCCTTTGCTACTTCCTTGTCCCCCCACCAAGCTAGGAGTCAGGAGGTGGCACAAGAGGACTGGTTTGGGGGAGGGGCTATAAGTCAAAGGAACTACATTTGGTCCTGACTCATTGAAGCCTATAGGGAACTTCTGGGGTAACAGCCCCCATTACCCAGTTGAAGGAGGAAGAAGATGAAGAGTAGGGAGGGGCTAGCTTTAGCCTGCCTCTGTTGCCAAGGCCCACTTGGGAGTCCCTGTTGCAGATGTCTTGGGTGGGGTCCTCAAGCCCTGCTGCTTCAGCATAACCTGCTTAACTATTACTCACCACCCAGCCTACTTGCCACCTAACGGGCTAGGTCTCGGGCAGCCACCAGGCTTACCACAAGGGAAGTGGTTAGGGCGGGCACACTGAACACCCATCACCATGGTAACCCCTCTGAGCCCCACCCAAAGCCACCTCTGAGTCTTAACCTCCTCAAGGGTGTATGGCTTATGGTGGGTAGGGTTTTCTACAGCTTATCTTTGGAAACCTTACAGGCCTTTCCTGTAATCAGAGAATATTTATCTAGTGAGTCAATGGAGGTGGGTCATGAAAACTAGAAGAACACCATTGGGAGGACCATCTACAGCAGGTGGCATCCCAGTCCAGTGGGACAGCATCTGGAGGACTACCACTTGAGCTTCTCAAAGCAGAGTGATCTTTCCTATTCTCTAACAGGTTGGTTCTGGCCTCTTGTGGATGTTTTTCATTCTTCCAAATGGTGAGAGGATGGGGGAAGGAAGTTTAAAGAAGATCAAGGACACATTGACTCTACCCCAAGTCACAGGTCCAGCACAAGAGCCCCCAAGGAAACCATAAGTCCTTAGTGGCCTCTAAGGGGAGGAGCAAAGACAGACCCACCGTCCCAGGAAGGATCCTCCCCTGATCTAATTAGGCTGGCTATGACAGCTATGTCCCCCTCCTAAGAGGAGGAGAAGACCAGGGCCCAGGGTTGGGAGGCAGCCTAGTTAGATGGCCCCGCCCCATCCCACCCCCAGCCCCTGGGCCAGCCAGCCCCCTCCCTCTCCTAATCACTGCTGCTTTCCAACATTTTTTTGCCTTATATGGCAAAGCTCTGGGAACTAGGCCTGCTCCAGCCAGCTCACAAGAAGGAGGGAAGAAGGGAGGAGGGAGGAGACCCCCCCCAAGAGCTGGGGTGTGGCCTGACTCCCCACATCCGGTTGCCCCCCCCC
>CABHPH010081793.1:25263-66604 GCA_902168325.1 Peromyscus nudipes | reverse complement strand
AAAAAGGACTTTGAAGACATGAGTGTATCTAAAGCACAGTGATAAGCTTTACCAGAGATCTGGAATTCCTGGCAGAAAAAAAAAATGTATCAAAGTGCTGAAGTCCTTAAAAGACTTGGGCAAATTGCTGTATGAGAAACTGTGCAGTGTGGAGGAGCCTGGGACCTACTAGGGGCTCAGGACACAGTTTCCTATAGTGGTTTCACTTCATGGGGAAGGGGGTCCAAGAACACACCAGCTGTGGATTCTCAAGAATTTAATTTTCTATGCTTTAGTCTACACATCTCTAACAAGGGATAAAAGTGGTATTTCCTAGAGAATCAAAGGCACATGGGTCAGTTACCCCAATTCCATCCCACTGTTGATGTCACTGAGGCTGATGGTGGCTCTTCTCCGGTTATATAATAGGAGTGTTTTTAAAATGAAATTATATGTCCTGGAAAGTTTTTGGCTGTCTATTGTTAGAACAAAAGATACCTCTAGATTTTTCCATATTCTCATTAAAAATAAAATCACTAGCCCCCCTGGGTTATTAAAATGTGAGCAACATAAAGGAAAATAATGTTTCTTTCACTCTTTCTAGAAATACTTTAGTTATAAAATCACATGGGGATTGTTATCTTGTTGGTCATTTTTCATCATAATTGCCCTGATCTCAGTGAACGAATTACATCCTGACAAGGGAGAAACTCCATCCCTTAAGAGTCAAGGGAAATTAGAGGAAAATAAACGTCTTCCGTTGTTTATGTTTCAAAACATGGTGAGGCCTAGACATTTCAGAGTATCTTAGGACTGTTGTGCCAGACCTTGAGGTTCCCTCATCCTACTAAAGTCAGAATCTAAAACATGAGGGTGATCACTCAGGATCCCTACATTATGTCTCTTGAGAAACTTTACTTTCTTTCTCCTTGTGGGAGCTGGTCAGTTGTTTCTGTACTGCATATCTAGAGCTTGAAACTCCCTAGTTCTCTTCATGCTCACAGAGACACAACTGTTACAATACAGCTCAGGGAGCAAGAGAAGCTGATGTGCTTATAATTTTGTGGTGATATATTGTATACCCTAATAAAATTTACCTGAAGATCAGAGAACAGAACAAGCCACTAGACTAAACACAAAGGCCGGGCAGTGGTGGCACGTACCTTTAATCTTAGCACACAGAGGCAAAGATCTATCTGGATCTCTGTGAGTTCAAAGCCACACTGGACTACATGAGATTGACTCAGTCTAGGAGAGAAAACAGAGCTAGGCAGTGGTGGTACACACCTTTAATCCCAGTACTGGGATGCACACATGCCTTTAATCCCAGGAAGTGATGGCTGGGTGGAGAAAGGCATATAAGACATGAGGAGACAGGAACTAAAGGCTTTTTGGCAGAAGCATCCCTTTTAGCTAGAGGCTTTTTCAGCTGGAGCCTTTTGGGTGAGGACTCAGAGGAATTCAGTCAGAGGATTCATGGAGTTTGAGAGGTGAGATGTGGCAGTGGCTCCTTCCTTTGTGTCTCTGATCTTTCAGCATTTACCCCAATATCTGGTTCCAGGTTTTTTTTTTATTAAAAGACCACTTAACCTTTGTGTTACATCATTTATTATAAGGTGAATTAATAAGACACAATTCTGTGATTCACAACCCCATCTGTGCATACAGGATACCATTAATAAAGATGAAAATTAAAACATTGAGCTCATGTTGATAATAACAAAGGACTAGGATGTTACTCATTGTGGGATACGTTGGGGGGGAGTGTTAACTCTGAGGTAAATACAAGCTCCATGTAGATATATGATATGTTCATTTATATCATATGAGTTGGAAGTTCATTTATATCAAAGGAGTTGGAAGCCTCCTTTGGAAGGAAAGGAAAATCTGATCCTGGCATGAGGGGTTATTAGTGAATGCATGGGGCAGCAATACAAATGGGACTGTCAGAGGATAAAAATAAACTCCTGTAGCTGCTATAGGTGTGGATTGAAGATACAGAGCACCTGCTGTGATTTCTATGTACTCAAGTTCTGGGTTGAAGGACATGGTAGTGATAGATAGACAGATGTTTATTAAAAGAACACTCACATATTGGAAACGGGCCATGGATATGGCAAAGATTAGAAGCTCGAAAGCCTTCGGCCTGAAGTGTCCCGGTCCTACTCTTCATAGTCTATTATGTAGCACCCACCTACTTCTGCATTAAGATATAGAGTTCCTGTATCAACTGCACTCTCCAGATAGCCTCATAGGAATCATCAGCATGCTGTTTATGGAGCTCCATCTTCACTGGTCTGTGAGGCTCAGATATCTTCTCCTGCTTTCTCTGTCATTTTACCCCAGGTCTATAGGGAGTGTTTTCCAAAGCTGTGACATAAAACACTGATATAAATACTCTCTAGCATATAGTGTGTTGTTTTCCAAATTGGTTCCCATCGAAAGGTTTTTCGACTGCCAGGTTTTCCTTTTGTTTCTTTCTTCTGATAGTTGAATAGGATATTCCTCCAAAACTATATGTATATATTTAACTTATAATTTTAAATCAGCCAAGGTATCAACTATAAAGTTTATTTAAAAATGGTAAAGGGCAATTAACAGAGCCTAGGGATATTGCTTAGTGGGTAAAACCCTTTTTGTTGTTGGTGGTGCAAAAGTGGGGACCAGTGTTCAAATCCATAGTACCCCCATAAAAGCCAGCTGTTCTGCAATGCCAGAGCATGAAAAGCAGTGACAGGGGATCCCTAGAACATTCTGGCTAGTCTACCTGAATTTTTGAGCTTTCAGTGCAGTGAGATACTTTGCCTCCATATATTGGATATATGGGTATGTAGTTGGATAGCAAATAAGGAAAAAAAACTTGACATCAATGTCTGTCCTACACACACACACACACACACACACACACACACACACACATACACACACACAAATGTGCGTATGCATCCCATACATACTAATGAAGACAGGAACACACACATATATATGCAAAATTAAATAAAACTTAAGTGAAATTAAAGCAATAAGCCAAAGAGGATGGTGTGGGATGGAGACACAGCAATCTGAACATTCAGCGTCAGCATTCTGAGAGTAAGCCATTTATTTCTCAGAGTAGTTTTGAAAGCACATTTCCACAGGTTGAACTTCAAATCTTATCCCAAGTCTAACTGCTAGATGTTTCTAGAATTATATCATCACAGGAAAACAAGAAGTGTAAATTATTTGAAAGTTTATAAGTGGAAAATGGATTCAATAACTTTAAATTTTTAGAGAATATGGAAAGACATAGAAATTAAATAAGTGAAAGGTCTAAAAGTAAGACAACTTTATCCCCTAGGCAAGGCTAACTGAACAAAATGGTAATTTTGATTGATCAGTGGATATTTTTTGACCAAAAACTGGAATGCAAAAGTGCTTGTTTAAGATAATTAGAATAAGTTTAGATCAGGACAGTAAAGTGTTTGAGAAGAAGAATAAATGAGCTAAGTTTCTAATGGTGATAGGTGACTTTCAAGCATGGTCAAGCATGCTTTTAATCCTAGCACTTGGGTAGCAGAGGCAGAAGAATCAAACTCCAATTTCAAGGCCAGCCTATGCTACAGAAGGTGACCATGTCTTGAAAGGAAACAAACAAACAAAAACAAAACAAATGAAACAAAAAAACCCAACATACAAAAGCAAGGAAGGGCAAGGAATGGACTTCAGTGAGAAAGTACTGGACTAGTGTGTATAAGGCATTGGACTCAGTCTCCAAGAACACAAATCACACACACACACACACACACACACACACACACATGCACAGTGACTTCTGATTCACTGAAGCATAAGCTTCAAATACAAAAATAAAAAGAGTTTGCCTCTGGGAAAAGAACAGAAATCACATGGTGGGGGGCATTGTTTCCTGAATTCACTGTGTCAGAGACTAGTGTCAGTTGACACATTTATTATCGAATATCACTGTGGGTATAAAGCTTGGACTTCTTGAAGCAATAGTGTGCTTCCACAGCTTTCTCAGAGAAAAGCTTATAGAGTTTAGAAGATCCTGTAAAGAAAGTGGAAGAACTTGGCTTTGGGCATCATCAGACCTGGATGGATGCTTTCTTTATGTCCTTCAAGCTGTATATTCTTTGAATAAGTTGTATAAACTCTGTGTTTCAGCTGTTGATAATTATGCAAATTGTTTTAATAAAAATTAGGCATTTCATGGGTTTTCTTAACCTTGGTGGCTAACACCGTAAACTGGTCAAATCCTATATAAGGAGCAACATGGGAGATCCTTATTTTTCCTGAAAACACATCCTGAGTGTCTTCTATACTTAAGTCCGTGCACTGAGCTGTCTTCTCAGAAACTCTGGTCTCAGTGATCCCAATGGTCACCTCAGTGTTTTTACTCATTGGTTGCCCCTGTCAAATCTGTGTATTTTTCAGGTGTTACAGCAGCATATGCCATGGGGTGGCACTATTTTCTGAATGAAGCATTCAGCTGTGCAGTTAATTCCAATCCAAACCACATACTTATTTCTCCTAGCATTTAAACTACTCTGTACAACGTATTTTTCTTCTATTATTTTAAGCTTTTCTTTCTCTCCTATCCCACTTCTCTTTGTTGTCTGCCCCTACCATTCATGGTTTAACGTAATAAAAAGAGGTAATATATCAAAATGGTAACTAATAATTTTTTCATGTGAAATATTTTGATCACGTTTTTCTGCTTCTCTAACTCCTCTCAGATCCTCATCATTTCACTACCTACCTAACACATGTTCTCTCTCTCTCTCTCTCTCTCTCTCTCTCTCTCTTTCTCTCTCTCTCTCAACAAGCAAACATACAACAAACAAAATGAAAATCAAAACAAACAAAAAAGCAATAAGAAACAATGTGCCAAACCCAAACCAAAAGCCCACAAACGATTCATAGAGTCTGTTTTGTGTTGGCTAACAGCTCCTGGGCATGGGGCCTGCCTTAGAATGTGGTTGGTATACCCAGGGACACTCTATTAGAGACAATTGGTTTTCCCTTTCCTAGAAGTCATCAATTGCAAATAATTTCTTGGATGAGGGTGAAACTTTGTGTCTACTTTCCCTTTTCAGTGCTGGGACCCAGTATGACCTGAACTTGAGCTGATCTTGTGCATAGTGCTAGAACATGACTAATAACCTCCTCTTCTGCATAGTTCCCTAACCTGGGGTGGGGGAGGTTGATAAGAACATCGCATTAGAACTGAGTGCTCCAAAGTCCCCTACTCTCTGCAAAATGATTTTACATAAGAGGCAGTATCAAATTGTCCATTATACGTGATTTATCAAAAGCATGAAATGCAGTTTATTCCATATCATCCTTTAATTTGGTTGAAATGGAAACAAAACTAAGAATTCAGTGTTTATTGTAGAAAAGAGCAAGGTTGGGGTGAAATACAAAAATTTATCTAGTTAAAAATGCTGCCCTGATGCTTTCATTTTCCCAGAAATCTATATGGGCATTGAGAAATAGATGGAAGACTGTGCTGTTGCTTGAATAGCACCTTCTTCTGCTGTTTGAAACTGGATTTCCTTCAGACATGGAATAGTCCCATGGTTTGGAACGCTTTCATGAAAAGAGAACATTTTGATTTGTGACAGTATGGGACAGATACTGGATTTTTAACTATATACATTGAGCAGGGGCTCTTCATGAAAAAAATACTTTGGTTATTTTAAGGATATGTTTTCTGATTAAGTCTAACTATTCGAAAAGTCGGCTTAAGAGAAGGAAACTAAATCCCAGGCAAGAGGAGAAAATCAGAGTTATATGTTATATGGGAAGTAATATGGGAAGTGTCATTATTAGATGTTCACCATGATTCTGAAATCATTTGAATGATCTAGGTCATGGGTTAAATTGTAGACTCCCAGAGCTATATTGAGTTCCTATACCCAGGAACCTGTGAATGTAATTTTATCTGTATGTAGGACATTTTTTTTGTTGTTGGAATCAAATTAAGAGGCAGTACCAGATTACCATTACAATCCTATGACTACTGTTCTCATAAGAGGGATAACTTGGACAGAGAAGAGTCACAAGTACACGAGGGATAGCATGTGATCACCAAGGAACTGAATGCATATATAAAGGAAGTTATAAAATTATGAATTTTGTAAGAAACCCATGAAACCAATTCTCCCTCCTTCTCTGAGAGAAACTTACCATACTGACATCTTGATTTCATACCTTTAGCCTCTGGAATCAGTAAAAGACAACATGTTACTAATTTGCTACAGAAGTTCTTGAAAATTCTGAGAAGAAAGCTTAGACTCGCGTGTTGGATGAGTGAATAGTTTTAAGGGCCTCAATGATGTTAGCGTTCTGACCACACACACACTTGGATTCTTTGAATAATCTATTCATGTCCCTCAAACACTTACTGTGGAATTTGGAATGGAGTTTTCATTGATTCCACACCCAACATTTTACAAGAATCTTATGTGTCAAATCCTGTGCTGTGAGCTAGAAGACCACAATGTAAAACACATTCTTATGAATTTTACTACCTGGTCAGATTTTAATTATGGTCAAGTTTGAAGAACGTTCTTCTTAAGAAAAGAAGAAGGAGAAAGTACCTCTGGAAACCCACTACATGGCTGGAATTCAAGGAAGGCTTCCATGGTAAGGTGACTCCTGTGACCTCCAGGATTCAGGCTGGAGCCTAGGTGGCATACTGTGAGCCCGGGTGCTGCTATGACAGGGAAAAGATCAAGCAACGGGCCTCCATGGACCAGAACCTGACAGTATGTAATACTTCCCCAAGATGGGTAAGAATTTTCCCTGACGTTTCTCTTTATGTCTTTCTACTCCAGGTTCTCAGTGAAGAACTAGTTCCCTATCTCAAGGCCCAGACTGTTGATGAAGACCAACATTCTGGCTAACCTTGACTGTCAACTTTATTCTGTCAATGTATTCTTTGTTTGAGACCCTCTTAGTTGGGTAGTGTATTGAGGGATCTGAGACTGCCATGGTTTCAGAAATTCATTCAAAGAATCCATAGCACACAGAAAATAATGCTTTAAAAAGACAAACTATATGGAGTGAGAAGGTAAGCAGAGGAGGGTTATGGAAGGACTTGTAGCTAGGAAACCTCTGCATCTGTCAGAATAGAGATGGTAGGTATAGGATTTACAGTCAGGCAGAACATAATGCAGTGAAACAGTCTAACAGTCACTTCATATCGTTCAGATGCCATGGGATTGAAATACAGGCCTTTGATAGTGTAGTCTTCCTGGTTGATTCCTATGTTAAAGCTGAAAGTGTGTTGTATATCTTACATTTGCCCCTGGCATAGGCTTATACCGTCATGTTTTCTGATTGCATGCAGTGAACAATGCTTGGCTACAAGATGAAAAGGTCCCTTTTGTCTGCTGAGAATTTATGAACTAATATAAGAGAATGCTTAGATGTGGTTTTTGAGTCTTGAAGAAAAAGACAAAGTCACAGAATCCACACTCTTTCGTGGAGACTAAGGTTTTTCCAGGGGTCCCTACCAGGTATTTCATCAAGCACTTCTGTCTCCTCCATGGGTTCACTTCCTAAAACACCAACCAATAGAGAGCCAAAATGACTGATTAAGGATCTATAGAAAGATCTATCAAAACATGTCAGATAAATAAAAGAATTCAGTAGTGTGTTAGCATTAAGTCTGTATGTTAAAGGAACATTTACTTTGAAACAGCATCCTTCAAAAATGGCAACAGTGCCTATCAGCTTTGCCTTTTAATTCTGTTCAGGAAATTCTTACAGACAGCATCTTAAACAAAATCCAACTCATGATAATAACTCTCTGCCTTCAATTCCATTTTCTTTACAAACACATATGTAGAAGATTCATACCCTGGACATGTCAGTATAACCATTCCCTAAGACTTTCTCAGACTTCTGTCATGGAATGAAAAAAAAAAACCCGCAAATGTGTAGATAAACTGTAAAAGTATAGAACCCTGAACACTAACAGAAATCATCTCTTGGACTGGAGAGATGGCTCAGAGGTTTTGAGCAAAACATCATTCTTGCACAGGACTTGAGTTCAATCCACGTCAAGCAGCTTAATACTATCTGTAATTCCAGCTTTAGGGGGACCAGACGACTCTGGCCTCTGCAGGCATCAACATTCATGTGCACAAAACCATATGCATATACATAATTAAAAATAATAAAATAAACCTTAAAAGAGAAAGAGACATCTACTCTATATCTTTCCTTCTGTATGTATTTCTGTTTTCCCTAAATTTTGAGAGAGCCACAAGAATCTTATTTGTTAGTCAGAAAACTCTATCCAGACAACCACAAGCCTTCTAAAGTGGCTTCTGATCTACAAACACTTCAGTGAGCATGTATAGGACAATTAATAACCCATTATTTTCACACCTTTCTTTTCCCAGTAGACTGGTATATACTAAATTTTATATTTCTCATCTTTGGGTCTCAATCCTTGTGTCTTTGATTTGCTAAGTACTCCATCAAGATTATTTTGAAAATTACAATCGTGATCACATTCCATAAAAATTAGTCAACAGATGGGGAAGATTTACAAATAAATCCATTTTGGTGCTAGAGATAAAAGTCAATAGTAGTATGTTTGTCTAGCTTGTGGGAAGTCCTGAGTTCAATATAGAGTACCAGAAGGAAAGAAATAAATTCTAAAATAAAGTACTTTTTTAATAAGACCAGCATGTTGCGAGAGACCCCTGTTTCAGGTGAATTCTGGGTGCCTCACTCAAACACCAGACACAGCTAGTGCCTCCTTACACTGTATCTATAGAAAGAGACCTTCATTAAGTGATTTTCCTTACTCTTTCCTTAATTAAAACTAACCAGAATGGCAATTAATAAAAGGTGTGTTAAAGAGAGAAAATGCAGTTTTGAATCTATTATTTTTGTTTACTTGCTATTTGTATGACAAGAAATGTTCAAATAAGACAGGGGACAGATAAGACATTAAAACAGAAGGGATGATAATGAACCTCTCCTCAGGAGGTCTAGATTTTAATATCTATTTATTTTAACACTTCAAAATGTATTTATGTCTCCATTTTCTCTGCTCAATCAGTAATTTATTCAGTATGCATTTACCAAGAACATATGTGGTACCTATCACGCTTTGGTCTGGAATAGAGAAAATAATAAGATTTCAGAAAATGACATTCATAAATGTAATACATTGCTATTTACACAAAGAGCTTTTTTTCTTGAATTATCTTAGCCATAATATGTCTATAAGCTTGCTGTTAATACGACTGTCTGCATTTTATTAAGAGGAAGCAAAATCAAGTAGGTAAATGACACTCTTAATATTGTGCTGTTGATTTCATATCAGAAGTAGGACTTACATTGCAACTCAATATTGTTCATTTAATGGATAACATTCTGATTGATTCTCAAGTCATCAGCTAGATATCTCACATCATCCAGTGACTTATACCATCACTCATCCTTTTCATTCTCCCTGCCCTCCCTCTCTTCCTTTTTGCCTTCTTTTGGTTACTTAGTAACTATTTTTTATTGTGTGTTTGTATTATGTGCATGTATGCTTTGTTGTACAAAGGCTGCTGAATCCTCTGACCTCCAAGCTAAAACCCAATATTACAGTTCCGTACAAGTTTTAAATCTCATGAACAAGGTGAGGCAAAAGCATATCTATGAGTCTGAAGGTAAACCTGGAGGCGATGGGTGCATATGCATGTGAGGGAGGTGCACTTGTAAGTCATAGAATACAATGCTTAGAGAACCTGGTCTTCTGTAGTGCATGGGGAGGAGAGATAGACAGACCAGCTTAAGAATAAAGACAGCATATTTCTAGTCCTTTGGCCTTAGGATTTATCTAGTGCTCAGCAGTTTGAAAACAACCCCTCCACCAACATACATATACAATATGCTGGAGAGGCTGAAATTTCTTTATTGAATCCATTCACTGTAAAGCAAAACTTTTCCAGAAATATCCTCACACATATATGCCAAGATGATGCTTACCAAGTCCCTGGAATTTCTCTATAATAAAATCAAATAGAAATCTGAAATTAACCATCATAGCCCACTTCTTATTTACCACAGACTACTCATTAATACTGAGTAGCTAAAAAGACTTGCTTTAGGATTTTTTGAACTAGAGAAAAGGGATGGCACATTTAGGAAAATCCAGGTGACATTACACAAGGAGAAATCAAAATAGTTATTTTTATTTTGGAAGCCATATAGTATTGAATGTCCCCATCTAAAGGGAAATACATTTGGTCAAGCTTGAGTCTAAATTTATACATCAAACTTATATCACACTTCCTTCTCTAAATGTTCTGGATAGTCTCACCCTTTACTCCATCCCCAATTTGCTCACTGAATTCTCTTTGCCCTTGCAACACTCTACCATACAGGCAATGTGGTCCTTACACAGTGTTTCAATTGATCCCATACCCTAGCTTTCATTAATCAGATCACAGAAAGGTAAATATTAGTGCATGTTATGATTGCATATTTCGTAACATGCGGCCTTTCGCAATCTCTGGTCTTCGCTCATTGTCTGATCATCTTATGGAGTCTCACCCTATTTTTCCAACCATTTGTGTCTCTATGTTTTTCTATCCTTTGTGGCCTGCCACACTGTCTTCTCTTTGCTTTATAGTATAATTGAAACTCATGTCACAAATACTGTGAGGAAACTTTTCCTTTGTGTCCATTTGTATAACAAGTCATTAAGTCTTTGTAACACACAAATTCTGCACCAACATTTCTCTAATATTGCCATGAAGAGACTAACAAGCATGATGAGTAAGGAGTGAATGAATGATTGTATGATCACCTTCCTAATAAGAACATGTACTGAAAGTGAGACAAGCAGCTTGGCTATTAAATTTCATTTTGGGCTAAATAATGTATTTTCTGGAAACTGAAACACCTGGATCCTGGTCAGAGAGCATGATGGAAACTTCCCCATGAAACCTATTTCCCCCATTTCTTTTCTTCATGACATGAGGCAAACAGAGGCAGCACTTGGACCAGCCAATTCAGTCTTTCTCCCAAGAGAGAACATGCATAGGAGACAGTAGAGGTGGCTGGGGCAGAGCAGATGTGAGTTCAGGATACAGTTGATAGTAACCAGTGTGGACAATATGTAGACAGTTACACATCAAAACCAGGACTCAGGCTGTAACAACTGAAATCCAGCTCTGCCTCAGTAGGACCATAGCATATGAAGAATAATATGACAGAGAGATGCTCTGTGTGTTCTATAACCATTGTCCAAACAATGGTTAAATGTGTTGAATGCCTACTCATAGGCCTCGAGAGGAGATTCTCCTGTGTAATGGAAAGAAATAAAAAGGTGCAAGGCAGTTGTATCCTTTACATGTAAATAATTAAATAATGGAAAACCTTACTAAGTAATGTCTTAATATGTTTTTGGTCATATTTCTAGCAACCTTAACAATTTACTTTTTCCAGGTGACTAACATTTGATATTTTTAACTGAAATTATTGCAGAAGTAGAATTTCCTGAAGATTCTAATTTAGTAGTCTAACAAAAAAAATTTTTTTTGGTTGCCATGCAACACTTTGTCTGAAGTATTGCAAACTTCCTACTGTGCATACATAATCAGAGATAATTGGGATTCTCGTGATTTTGTTCTCCAGTGCGTCATCTGTCATCTGCTCCGTCTCGAGCTGGTGGAGAGTTTTGATTGCTGCTATTTTGGTTGGCGTTAATATATATGGTGGATCGCAGTTAGGTGTGATTTTGCTGATCATTTTCTTCTTCTATAATTACTGTTTCTCTGAGGCTTTGCATCTTTTTTGTTCTTTCCTTTATCTTTATTGACTCACTCTTTTTTCTTCATCAAAATTAGGCAAGAGTATAGAAAGTGATAATCAGATCTTTTCAGTAGAATAAGTTGACAAAAGTACAAGAAATTGACAGCATTATATTTTAAAGGACGAAATTCCTACCACTGGGCTTTATATCAGTCAACATACTAAGAATACATTAGAAGACAGAAAATGGAATGCAAAGGGAGGGAGGGAGGGAGGGAGGGAGGGAGGGAGAGAGAGAGAGAGAGAGAGAGATTGGTGATATAAAGTTGATATGATCTGTGATTTTAAGCTGCATTTTACTCTTTGGTTTCATATTATTGTACTTTTTAAGGGAAGTGCTACCACTCAATGACAGGACTCAGTCTTGATTCATGGCTTTATTATGCAGGGACTGAGTAAAATGCTTCATTAGAGCCTGGCTCTTATATTTCAAATGGGCATATTAATGAGACTTGCTGCCATGGGTTACTATAAGAATGGCTGGAGTCTGTTTTGTGCTACTGTAATATAATACTATAGGCTGGACAATTTATAAAGAACAGATTTTTTTTTGGTGGGAGTGGGCTGAGAACACCAAGGTAAAGTTTCTGATAGTTTCAGCATCTATAGAGCACTGTTCTGTCCTTCCACAATGTTATCTCATAGCTATATTCTCCAAAGGGTATCTTCCTTTGGGAGGGCAAATTCTCTGTATTAAATATAGTCTTATTTCCTCTCAATGAGGATGAACAGTAATGATCAAATCTCCTCTAAACCACTCATGTATTAGTATTATACACTGGCAATGCATGAGCTTTAGAGGAAACATATTCACACAGCCATAACCAGCATGGTATGAGTGTGTTTACAGCAGAAGGATTAGTCCAATCACCCTCAGACTCACCATGTAGGAATGTGTTCTCTGTTCATAACAGATTCAATAAGTGTCTACTGTGTGTGTAGACACTTATGAATTGAGTTATTCAAGTTGAAGGGATGGCTTGAGAAAGAAGAAAATGCCTAACTTATAAGACTCAAAGCACACATTAGAAGTCAATAGCTGTAGAGGGCTGCAGAGAGGTCCATGTTGTAGGAATTAGATGATAGATTTCATTCCCCATTCTTGAAGGTTCCTAGGTGGGACTGGCTTTATATACTTTGCTAAGCTATCTGTACTTCATCCTTTAAGTTAAGAATACCCTGAAGGGATGGAAGCAGAAGAGTTTTTTGACTACCTCAACTTCTCTAGTCTTCTAAACAAAGTGTTTCTCAATGTGCTCAAAAGATAAAAACTCACAATACAATGAATCTACCTCATTCTTCATTGTGGAGAACAAATACAATCAAATTGTTCTGTATTCACCATGCATAAAAGGTCTAGGATGCATTCAGAACATGTGTACCACTCTGAGTGTAAGAATGGTAGAGCTTGCAGTCTGTGGATACTGCAGTCTATGAGGTTCCACTGCCAAGTCCTTCCTACTGGAACAAAAGCTGTCCTTCATCTTCTCCTGGCATCAATAAGCTTATGTGAACTGAAAGAAATCAGGTAAAGATAATTGGAAGTCACAGGAGCAGTGATGGCAGGAAAGGCACACATCTCCCAGTCTAAAACAGCCTTGAAATGTGCTCAAATGTGACTTTATTTCACACCTTGCACCTCTGTTTATCACTTGCCTATCTTTAGGTATCTCAGTCAGACCATCTTAGCCTCATTTCACCATCTTAGAGGGGGCAAATCATCACTGAAAATACTAAACTCTGTAGTGGGCACACATTCAGGAATTGTCTCCTCTCTCTCCTCTTCATCTCTTAATTCCCTCTCCTCAATCCTTCTCTTTCTTCCACTTTATTGTCTTCCTTTCCCCCTCCCCTCCTCCATTCACTCCTCTTCCAGATCTCCTCCTATTCTCCTTCTCATCTTTTTCTTCCTCCTCTTCTTCCTCCCTCTTCTTCTCTACTCCCTCTTTTTTCTCTGCCCCATTTTCTCTCCCTTTCTTCTTCATCTCTTTGTTATTTATCCTCTTTCATTGGTTCTAGGATACCCACTCATTCTATATATAAGGATTAACAAGAAGCATTGGCTAGGACTTGACCTCAGTTTTAGAGAACTGGACAGCCAGTCCTCTGAGGACAAGGTTCTGGAAACCCTCTTGGAGGCAGATAACCTAAGGAAATGGATACTGAAGTACAGGAAAGTAGTAACTGTTGGTGTTCTGCATCTTGAAGGCACAAAACTTTAAAGCATATATGGTACTCTTTCTTTGGATAGTAAAAGAAACATGTCTTATTTTGTTCTCTATCATTTTTTGGTCATATAACATATGTATTGAAAGAAAGTTCACAGAGACAATAAAGGTGCACTCACTATAAAAGCAATCAATCATCAGAACCTCTGGACACTCTACAATCTACCAAGCTCCTTCCAAATTCTAAGCTTCTTCCATGAGTTTGCTTCACGCTGACTTGGTAGCCAATTTGTCCTGCCTGGAGTAGGTAGTGCTGAAAGTGTCCTCAAACGATAAGACTGCACTAGCAATAATCATTGAGTAGAATCTTCCATCATTTTAAGAAAGAGTAACTCATTTGGTTCTGATTATTTCTTAAGATGCTATATTTGTGGTTCAGAATATTTTTTCTTTGAAAAGAAAAGAGGGCAAGAAGGAGCATGGAATGATCTATGGACTAAAGTTCTATTTATTCATCAGATAGCTTGGGAGACAGCTGGGCAGAGTGTGACATTTCTGTGAGAAACCCTGCGAATTGTGTACTCTCTGTCAGGAGCTCTGGATTCATCTTTGGAGCATCACACACACCACCTGATTCTTTCAGTGACTGCACAATGAAGTTCCCAGAGTGTTTCCTCTGTTTTTTTTTTTCCTCTGAAATTCCCCAAAGTGCATCAGTGCATCAATAGGTTGGAGCAGTTACTCATAAGATCTAATTCCTTTGTAGATTTGGTCCATGAAGCCTCTTTCTTCCAGAAAAACAACAAAACACCTTCCAACCACAGTTGCCCACCATCTTCCTGCCTTAATCCCTAGGGTTTTTATTTAGTTTGGGGATTTTCTTTATTCTTTTTATAATACAAAAACAACCAATGATTACCAATATCTTCCATTATATAAACACATAAATGCATGAACATCTTCCTAGTCATAAAAAAAACTTTTATTAAGGGTCTGATTTTACTGTACTAAAACAATCTGTGTAGTTTGGGGTAGCACTTCATTTAGAATGAAGTGCTGATTTGTGTAACATATTGGATTACAACAACACTTACTGTCTAGGGCCACATTTCTTTGCCTGATGTTACTATTGGCTGTTGATGCAACTGAAGCAAGTGTCCTTTCTCTTTATTTCCAATAGCATCTGCCTCATAAGGTGGCTGTGAGCACTGAGCCCTTATAGAGATACTGGCTCATATAAGAAGCATTCAATAAACCTGTCCCTTGATGCCGCAGCGCTAACAATTGTTGGCAGTTCGCACTCATTATCTCTGCAAAGGACATGTGCTTCATACCGATTCATCCCATTGTCTCTGCTGATCTTCAAAGGGATCACGTGTAAAGATGCTGCTCCTTCCTGACATGACAAATGCTCAACCATTAGAGGAGAGAAAACAGCCTCCCCTTTGCCCTGTGTCTTTGCTGTTACGGCTTCTAAAAGGAAATCAATTTGTGTGAACAAGGAGGGTGGAGACAAACATTTATCGAGCTCTTGCTGCATGCTAGACACTGCACTGTTTTATCTTTTTAATGTATTCATTTTCTCATTTAGGCCTTTCCACCATCCAATGAAACAACCACTACAGTACTGCAGAGAAATGAGCCAGAGCAATGTGAATTCCAAGGGTTTTAATTCAGGTCTGTCTGATGCTCGTTCCTGTGATCTTTCTTTTATACAGTGACAGAAAGCAACAGGCGAGGAATGTTGTCTGTGTTGTCTCGTTTATCACCGACAGGCACACATGCTCAACAGAACTAGCCTGTGCAAAGCCCATTTAAAAACTTGTTTCAGCTATAGAGAAGCATAGTGGGTGCAGAAGAGGTCAATTCAGGAGAACAGATGAGGCAAGCATTGCCTGTGATAGTTTAGAATGATAATTAATCACCCTTAATATCATGGCCATCTAAATATTACAGGCAGTGGCTCTCTATCTTTATCTAATTCTGATTGCTTCCCATAAAGGGATTCAGTTTGAAAATGACCATTTTCTTAATGTAGTGGAAATACATTTTCAATTTGCTATGTACGTCAAACATACCCCCCAATGAATTTGAGATTTAATTTAGTCAGAAAGTTGCGAATGGGGTAACCAAGATGAGCAGGTCCCATAGAACAGCTCTTTCATCATCCCTTTACTCTTGCTTAATTATTAGACTTACTCATGATTATTTCCACAGAAAAAAATTAAGACAGGAAAATTTGCTTCAGGTCTAAGAAATATCAGGCAATGTATAAATGGACTCTGGAAGTGGCCTAGAAGCTCCTACAATATTGAGAAACTTCCCTGAAGACGGGAAGAAAATGCTTAGAGTCACAAGGAAGGACTCAGCTTCAGATTTTCTCAAGATGCATTTTACAACCTCAAAGTCATGATTGTGGAAACTTTACAATCTTTCTGCTCTCATTTCAAAGGATTCCCCTAAGAAGCTGCCTGCCTCAGATCTCTCCCATGGCAACACAAACTTATTATTTTTTTTTGGAATCATAAGCATAGAATCTGTTACTCTGACTGTTCATTTGCCTTGTGTTCTTTATGTACTAATACTGTTAGTCAACATAATCTTTGGTCCTTCTACTACATTGCCTGGAAAATAAAATGCACCAGCTATTCAGCTGTGTTCCTTAGAGACCAGAAGGGTTTAATTATGGCACCAGGAACTGAATTGATTTATTTAGGTAGCTGTCATTGTCTCGGTCTTTTTAAGTCAGCCTATAGGTTTCTGTGTGTTCAGTCTTCCTAAAACTCAACTTGATGAAAAGTCCATCAAGCCAAAATAAGTAGGGACCACAATGATAAAATAGGTGCTGTCAAAATTCTCCATTCAATCTCCAGAGCCATGGATAAGATGACAACCTAGGAGTCAGTAAATGTGCTTTGTAGAGGATCAGAGAATAATTTATTTGGACCTTGTGGCTCTTAAGATCTTTGCTGTAACTACTCAGGTGTTCTGCCACAGCAAAAGATGGACCACGGGCAACCCATGGGCATTTGTGCATTCTGTATTCCTATAAAGTTATATTCACAATGACAGAAAGGAGGCCATATTTCACCCCACTCACATTTGCTGGCACCTGAATTTTAGATCAATAGTGTCCTATTATTTGTGGTTTTTAGATTTTTTCCCATTATTTTTAATAAATTTATCCAAAATGATAATATAATTACAGCATTTTCCTCTTCCCTCCTCCATCCAACACTTTACACACACACACACACACACACACACACACACACACACACACACTTAAATGTATAACATAGTTTGTCCAGCCCATTTAGTGAGATATATATATATATATATATATATATATATATATATGATTTCAAAAATGACCACTTGGTATTAGATAAACATTTAGGGGGGAATCATCCTTGGGAAAGACTATTTCTTCCTCGTGGCATACCTGTAGTTCTTTGTCCAGGGGTGGGACCCTGTGAGATTTTTCCTCTTCCATGCTATCATGTCTATTGGTGGTGTCCTTGTTCAGGTCTTATTTTAGCAGCCCTATTGTTTAGGTATCATGGGTGAAGCTTCTCTTTCATTTCTTAGAGACACATTCTCACAGCAGCTCTTCTGGTCCTCTGGCTCTTACAAGATCCCCACACCATCTCCTGCTATGTCCCCTGAACCTTAGGTGCATAACTTGTGATCCTGTAAAAATCTTAAAAGACTTTAAGAGATAAACAAAGGGGAGTAGACCTGTGACATGCTGTCTTATGGACATGACATGCATGCTGCACACAACTGTTTGGTTACCACCCCAAGACTCATACAAAATCAAGACAATTAAAACTTCATTATGAATGAGGGAGGAGCTCAAAAAGTTCTAGTTGAGAAGTTCTTAGCACCTGATGATTGCCAGTGGAGAGAGAATCAAGTTCCTCTTTTGGAAAGTAGTCACTAGCCGGTTGCTCATGCCCTAATGAATGAGCCAGATAATGTATTTTTCTATGTTTAATATGATTTTGGGAACAGAATATACTTGAGGGGATAGGGGAATTTGGAGGGAGGAAGTCTGGGGTAAGATATGACCAAGGTATGTTGTACACAGGTATGGAATTTTCAAAATTAAAATTATCTTAAACATCTTCCATCATGTTTATGTAATAAATGTCTTATGCCAGTGTCAAGTGTACCATGCCAAACCTTAGTCCCTTCTACCCTCTGATGCATAACCTGATTGCCTTCATTTTCCTGAGAAGTCTTTCCTGAGTTTCTATTATCAACCTGAAATATAATTGAAAAGCAAATTAAATAAGATTTTATCCTTCATGCCTTGTGGTAAGTTTTTCTCTAACATGGTGTTCCCAGGCTCTAGGGCTTCAGAAAGAAGGCTTGCTGCCTGCATCTGGCAAACATCTAATAGTCCTTGACTTCAATTCTGATCTTTATTTATTTGCAAAGTTCAGTCAAATTACCCCTCTCTAAGAATTCTGGTATTTCAGTATTTAGAGAAAGAGAGATATTTGGTGTCCAAAAGTTGTGGGTTAGCAGTATCTCTAGCAGAGGTTGGAGAAGGCTTTTGAAGCTCCCATTTCTTTGCGGCCTTCTACCACAAGCATATGCAAGCATTGCCAGATCCTTGCAAATAATGGGCATGCAGAAAATATGTGGTCTATGAATAGTGAGATGTTGCTTATGTTACAATGCTGCTTGGAATATTAAACAGATCCATTTATATAAAGCATCTGTCCTACAAGGAAACACATAATATATGCAAAATAAATGGTTGTTATTAAGATTATTTTTACCTTCCCACCTGGAATATGTTCTGCACTGTCTAAATGTCAGATCATTTTGTCTCCACTCTCTGTTTCATCACTGTCTATTTGGCATCCTTATCTTGCAGTGACTGAAGGCCATTAGAGGTAAAGTTTGTATCCTGAAGCATGTGGCTAAATGCCTGGCTGGAATTGAGAAGCCCAAGAATGTCTTAAGTGGAAATTAATCAAATAATAAATCTATCCTTGTTGATAGATAAGGGGATAATAGGAAGACACCACACACAGTGACTGAGGACATCCTCGGGGTAGTGTGCAGTCCCTAAGCACATCTCTGCAGTGTTACTTATATGTATGTTTTCATGGCTGACCATAAGGTATTAGAAAACCAGTTGGTGACTTGGAAGATATTTGGAATCAGTTTGTCATCATGTAGACCTCTTAGATCATGCAGATCACTAGGTCAGACCCTAATGCCCTGAGCTTGACCAGTGGGATCAATTCCTTTATTGATGTAGTGTTTCTCCATAGGGAACTTGATTATTCAAACTTTAAGATTTCTAAAATGATTTAAATACTATATTATATTGTAGCTGGAAGTTTTCCTGTGTCCCGCCTGGTCCTGTAGCCTCTCAGACCCAAGTAAACACACAGAGGCTTATATCAATTATGAATCACATGGCCATGGCTTATGACTCAATTTTCTTGCTTGCTAGCTAGCTCTTATAGCTAAACTCAGCCTATTTCTATTAATCTGTATGTTGCCACATGTTCCATGGCTTTACCTATGTGCCATTACATGCTGATCCCTGGATGGAGGGATGGCGTCTTGCCCACCTCTGCCTTTCTCTTCTTGTCTATCTGCTTGAATTTCTCCCTGTCTCTAAGATGTCTTGCCATAGGCTAATGCAACTTTATTTATCACCCAATTAGAGCAACACATATTCACAGCATTCACAGAAAGATATCCCACAGCATTATACCACAGTTGAAATTTAGAAAAATAAAGAAATACAATTTTGTGCACAAAATCCTTATTAGTGTTTGAGCCCTCATACATTCTCATTTTTTTCTACCTCAGAGATTTGTAAATAATCTCCAGTAGGTTTGATGACTCAGTGAAATACTTGATTATCACAACGTTCTTTTAAAGGGATGGAGAACTACAGGAAGCTTTCAGAAGTGGTTATGATCCAGACTTACGGGGCCAGTGGTAAAACACACATCACTTTGGGTGGTTTGACACTGTGCTGGAACCATTATGTAGGAAGGAAACACTGGCATGGGGGGTCAAAAAGTCATTCTAAATTGTCTTCACATTGTCCATCTGACAAACATCAGAGAATAGGTCTCCATGGGTTTAACTGCAGAACAATGCTAATAACGTTTGCCCAGGTTCTGTTGTAATGAAGTGAAAATAAATTTGACAAAGTGATGTGTAAAGGGTAACTTACCTACCATACATCTCTCCAAATGATAGATTTGCTAATAGCTGAGAGGAAAAACCCAACTTTTCGCTCTTTCTTTTGAACATTTGTGTCTATAATCTTTTTATGTATGTCTGAGATAGAAGAAGAAAGCCAGTGAAGGTTACCCTGTACACTAGAGGTTAGTTCAGAATGGTGAATTAAGAGCTGAGGGCTTAGTTTTATTCAATTCTGTGTTTTCAACATTGAGAATGATACTGGAAACCTAACTCATTTTTCCAATAAATACATGAGTATGAGAAAGAAAGCAAGAAATTAAAATTGAATTCCCTTAAACACAAAAGAAAATATGAGTAAAGAGTGAATGTGACAATGTAAAAAGGCCTGTTTCCCCTTTTCTCCCTCCTAAGAGAAACCCATGGATCCTAAACACTTGCAAATTCATGAACTCCCTAGGAATACAGAGCTCCAGATCATCCCAGCCAGTGGTCACATGTTCCTAGCTTCCCTACAGGAGAAATGCATATGCCATCTCACTGCTGTCTCTTACCCTTCCCCAGGAAGTAGCTGTATCACATTATGGAAACTTTCCATCTTTGCCCATTTATCCTTGCTCAAGGTCTTCTCTTGGTCCATCTCACATACAGCTATTCTGAGCATACTTGCCAATAAGCATCTATGAATATAACTAAGGATAAATGAGATAAAGAAATGACTATGAAGATAAACCAGTGACTAGAAAGAAGGTATGGTATATATGAGGATTTACTATCAATACAATTTTCTTCCCCGACTACAGCAAAGGACAGTCAAATGCCTTAGTAAGGGGAAAACCTCCCCTAACCTAAACAACAACATGAACCAGACAAGAAAACCAATATTCTGTAACCTCTTGTAGCCCCCCATTCCTCCCCTTCCTCAGTTTCCCTTTTCTTTTCTTTTTTTTTTTTTTGTTTTTTTCGAGACAGGGTTTCTCTGTGTAGCTTTGCGCCTTTCCTGGAACTCACTTGGTAGCCCAGGCTGGCCTCGAACTCACAAAGATCCGCCTGCTTCTGCCTCCCGAGTGCTGGGATTAAAGGCGTGCGCCACCACCGCCCGTCAGTTTCCCTTTTCTTTTCCTTCTACGTTTTCCTTACCATTTATTACATATGAGCAACTTCTGTTTAACCTCTGGCTACTGACAGCAGGAATCTTTAGCTGGCTCCCTTCTGTCTTCTCCTTTTAGCTTACATCTTCCCCCTGGATGGTCTTATTTGATATTATTCAGACCTGTCTCTGAGACCAAGCTATCACCTCTCCCAAGCTCCATACATATAGTTCTGGATGATGAGTATTGGTAGAATCAAGAATCTAAGATCTGGAGGCAAAGAGAGAAGCAGAAGTATGCAATGTTTCATTTGCTGAGTACAATAAAATATAGAGAGTCTGAGAGTAAGATGGACAAAAAGAAGCATGGCACAGTATTGCCTAAGGACATGGTTCCCAGTGAAAAACACGCATCAAGAGATGACTGCCAGCCTTGGGACTTATTATTATGACATTTGTTTATCATGTACAAGACTCTGGGCTTTATCCCAGCACTGCATAATAAGTAAATAGATAGATGATAGATAGATAGATAGATAGATAGATAGATAGATAGATAGATAAATGAATAAGGTTAAGGAAGATGCTTCATTGTGTAAAGTCCACACCACACAAGCCTGCTGATGTGAGCTCAGATCCCCAGAAACCACACTGAAGCAGGATGCAGTAGTCCAGGGCTCTGTTATCAGAGTGCCCTTCCTGGAAGGTGAGAAGTAGTGACAGAAAAATCACTTGAAGCATGTGGGTAGTTAACCTGACACGTGCAGCAGTAAAAGAGACCCTGATTCAAGGTGGAAGATGAAGATTGACACCCAAGCTTGTTCTCTGGCCTTCACGTGCACTCCATGGCATACATGCTCCTGCACACATACACATGAACACATACATGCACATGCTTTTAAAAAAGTAAATAAATACAAACAACAATGAAGCTGGGCGACGGTAGCTTACAACTTTAATCCCAGCATTCAGGAGGCAGGTGGATCTCTGTGAGTTCAAGGCCAGCCTGGTCTACAGAGTGAGTTCCAGGACAGCCAGAGCAACACAGAGAAACCCTGTCTCGAAAACCAAAAACAACAATAAAAAGAATGAATAAATTAATAGGTAAATAAATAAATAAATGAGATAGTTGAGTGAATCTCCCTGTGCAAGAAAAGTCCTTGAGTTGGGAACATAATTAATCAGTCAAGTCTACCTTACTATTCAGTACAATCATAAACAGATTCATATTTTAAAAGGCATGGTGAAATAAATATTCGTTGCCCAACAGTTTCAAAAACAGACACAGGAGGAAATATAGCAGCTATCTCTTCTTAGAGATGTCCTGAGGTGCTTTCATGAAACCTTCTGTAGAGAACAGAGGAGGATCCAGAGACTTTTGTTGACTCAGCAGTATCCAGGGAGTCCAAGGTGAGCCCAAGACAATTGTTAACAGTACTTTGTGTCTGTCCCTATGATATCCACCTGAGAAGCTCTCCTAGATCTGTTGTCCCTTCCCCATGACCCCAGCACCACCATGCTGACTGCATTTCTGGGGTTAATTTTGCCTGATCACATATTCTGCATACTATCACTTTTCAATGAGAATCTATTTATAGTGCCCATTACATTATTTATCAACTTCATTTCACGATTGACAACCTATTACTAGCATTCATTATGCTAATTTGCAAAACATCTACTCTTGACCAAAATAAATAACTGAAACCCATCATTTGTATCTGTGGTGTTCATATTTCAGATGAAAACAGGTAATAGCCGGCATAGTCTAGCTTAACTAAATGATCATACACATGAGATCATACTATTGCTACTGGGGCAGTCTGAGACAATTGCAGGAGTCTCCACATCCCTTTTTGCTGGCTCCCTCTCCCTTCTCTTGCTGTAGGAACTGTTTCTGAACAGCTTTAATGATGCACCTGATTGAGAGAGATTCACAGGAGGTCGACAGTTTAAGTTTTTGTTTTTTTTTAAGTCAGACGGTTTGGGAGTATGGGAATAACCACTCAGAACTTTATAAGTACAAGCTGAGCTTTCTTCCCTGGGACTCTGCTGTAAAGCACAGCAATACCTAACAGTTTCCATGCTTTTATCCTTTTACCCAAAGTGCCCTCTCACATTCTCTACTTCTGTCCACTTGATGGGTGCATTGTCCTCAACACTTGTTGAGAAATGGGCATAAGTCAAACAGGGACATAGAGTTCTTAAATAGTAAGGGAGACACAGGAAAAGAGAAGCGAAGGGTAGGGTTTATAGCTAAAAAATCCATGCTGGGAAAGATGCTAACATGTTTCTTGGCCATGTTCATTACTATGATAAAGGCATCCTTGACAAAGCAACTTAAGGAGAGAGGTTTATTCTGGCTTATGGTTCTACAGGCAATACAATCCTTTTTAGCATCAAAGACATGGCAGCAGGAACATGGGGCTGGCCCATTACAGTGCATCTACAGCTGGGAAGCAGAAAAGAATATAGGTGGGGCCTGTCTATAAATCCCCGAAGTCGACCCCAAGTGGCATACTTCATTCAGAAATGTTCTACAGTCTAAAGGTTCCATAACCTTCCCAAACAGTGCCACCACCCCCAGTGACATACTTCATTCCGAAATGTTCTACTATCTAAAGGTTCCATAACCTTCCCAAACAGTGCCACCACCCCCAGTGACATGTTTCATTCAGAAATGTTCCACTATCTAAAGATTCCATAACCTTCCCAAACAGTGCCACCACCCCCAGTGACATATTTCATTCAGAAAAGTTCCACTATCTAAAGATTCCATAATCTTCCCAAACAATGCCACCGGTTCAAACACACAAGACTACCAGGACATTTCACATTCAAAGAAAAACAAAACTGAACAATGACTAGAAAGTTATTGGTATGGTTGCTGCATCCTGAAGAAGGCTGTCATGGACCCACAGACTGACCAGGATGCAGAGAGGAAACAGGTCAGCAAAGTTCTGGTCAGTGAAATGAGTATGCACGAATCTTCCATGTAAGTTTCTGTTCTCAGAAATATCGTGTCTAGTTGGGAAAGAATGCTGCAGTCAGAAGTCCACCAGTTTCAAGCCTATAATTAAGGAGTTAACAATAGTTACTAGCATCACAGAAAAAGCAATGACCTAGGAGATAGTAAGACCTCTGAGAGGGAATCTCAGGAAACCATCCTCCAGATCACATCAAATAAAACTGAAATATGAGTCATCAGTCTGCTGATTTTCCTTTTTCTTCTTTTTTCATTTTACATACCAACCACAGTTCACGCTCCCTCCCCTTCTCCTGCTCCCCACTCCCCTCCTCTCCACCCCACACCCACCCACTCCTCAGAGGGGGTAAGGCCTCCCTTGGGGAGTCAACAAATTCTGACATCCCAAGTTGAGGCAGGACCAAGCCCATCCACCTTGCATCAAGACTGAGCAAGGTATCCCACCATAGGGAACGGGCTACAAAAAGCTAGTTCATGCACCTGGAATAAGTCCTGGTCCCATTGCCTGGGGCTCCACAAACAGATCAAGCCACTCAACTGCCACCCACATTTAGAAGTCAGCTGATTTTGTATATCAATCAGTTAAGAGAAAATGCAAGAGACAGTTGAACATGAAACATAGTTGGTGCCACTGTGTTGTAGACAATGCTCCACACCATACCCTGTCTATACAACTCTCAGACAAAGTAAGTGTGGAAAGATGAAGTTGGTATGGGAGGAACCACATGAAATGGAAATGAAGAAGTATATCAGTCAAAAGCAATACATGAACCTTCTCCACAGCGAGACTCAAGGAAACAGACATTTGGCGGAACTCAGGGAATCCTGGGGAAGAGGGGAAGAAAGGATTGTAGGAGTCAGAAGGGTCAAGGACATCATGAGAGAAACCACAGAATCAACTAACCTTGGCTCATAGGGGCTCAAAGAGTCTGAACCGACAACTAGGGAGCCTGAACAGGACTGAAATATGGCCTCTGCATATAGGTTACAGTTGGGTAGCTTGATCTTGTGAGATTCCTAACAGTAGAAGCAGGGACTATCTCTGACTCTTTTGCCAACTTTTAGGATTCTATTCCTCATATTGGGTTGCCTTGTCCAGCCTTAATACAAGGGGAAGTGCCTAGTCTTAGTGCAACTTGATATGCCAGGTTTGGTTGATATCCATGGGAGGCCTGCCCTTTTATGAATGGAAAAGCAGTAGATGAGGGGGCGGAATGGAGGTGGGGGAGAGACTGGGAGAAGAAGAGGAAGGGGAAACTGTGATCTGGGATAGAAAATAATAATAATAATAATAATAATTTAAAAATAACCAGGTCTAAGCTTCTACTAGGATATCTAAATAAAGGGCATTAAGAATTTAAAAAATGAGGTAAAATGAGTATTTTTTTTAGAAAATATATTAAGCATACACTAATGTGCATATATTTAATATACAGCTATGGATAACTAATTTTGGAAGACGCAGGCTCACTCCACACAAGAAACAAAATAGCTTGTTTTTAGTAGAAATCATGGAACTTGCAGATGAAACAGGTGAGTATACACTGGTAAGGACTAGAAAGGTCAGATGAAGACTGTGAGTTACAGATGGACAAGGAGGCCTGCCTGGCAGAAGTGTTTACAAACCTACAATGTGTTCAGATGCCATCTCACAGGAATTGCCAGTTTTGAATAAATGTAGGTGAAATGTCTCTTATGAAAATGTCTGTAGCCATCTAAACTGTTTGTTTGCTTAGATCGTTGCATTTGCCTACTTTCTCTTGATTTTAGAGAGTCCTGCAGGATCTTGTAGCTCAAGAAAACTTCTTTGAACCATGGAGTCAGTTGTATAAACAAAATAATGAAGATGGCTGGAAGTGAGAAGTGAGCTTGCTCATTGCATTGAAGCCTCAAGGCCCAGAGAATCTGTGTAGCAAGGACACAGAACAGTATTGTGATAACAATCACCTCTGCTAACAATGTCTGAACAATTGCTGTATGACCCAACCTATCAACTAATCCTTAAGGTACATTATTTCATTAAGTTCAACCACATTCTTCGATGAGAAGCTTTGCCAAGAATCAGGACATGATAACAAGAAAACAGAGTCAGGCATATGAATGTCAAGCTGCAGTAACTCGGGGCAGACCTGCACAAAATCAAGCCAGCCACAATCCCAGCATGGACAAGGGAAGTGCTCATGATGTTCCTCCCCTAAGCTAGAAGCTATTAGTAATAGATGGTTGCTGGTTGAAGGAGAGCCAGTTTTCTGCAGAAATGTGGTCCTTAAAAGGCTACACATGGTCCAGTAGATGGCCCTGAACATATAGGCCGAACCAATTGAACTCAGAGGGTATTTTTTTAAAAATGTGAGAGAGCACATGAATCCTGGAGAGAAAAAATGGCAGGGAAGGTAGGAGACAAGTAAGAGAGAGAGAATAGGGGTGGACTTGATCAAAACACACTTTATGCACGCATGAAATTCTCAATAAAAGATAAAGAGGCTGGAGAGATGGCTCAGTGGTTAAGGGCACTTTCTCTTCTTGTAGAGAACAGGGGTATTTGTGATTCTCAGCATGCTCATGGAAGCCCACAACCTTCCGTAACTCCGGTTCCAGGCGATCTGGCACCCTCTTTTGGTCTTTTCAGGCACTGCAAGCAATGAATGATGCTTAAACATACAAGCAAACACTCATTGTACAATAAAATAGAAACACTACTTCAAAATAAATCTTATAGAATAAAATGAAAACAGGCTCAGGAAAGAGAAGCAACTTGCTGAGATCATAGGCTGTGACTGGGTTATCGAAATGCATCTGGGATCAAGGGCAAGGCCGGCCAGGGCCTTCTCTCATCTAAGGGTCCACAAGCTCCTACTCCTTGCCTCAGCCTCGGAGCAAGTAGCACAAAAGGTTACGTTTGTCACAGGCGCTGGACAAGACAGAGGTGTGAAGAATTTCCACTGTGACTTACATCCTTCTTTGCAGTGGGGCCTCAATGAATGCACAAAACTTTTGAGATTTTGATTCTTCATTTACTAAGAACAGGGTGTTAAGTGGGAAGTGGAAGGGTTCCCTCTAAAGGCCCAGCTAGTAATAGAACATATCAGCCCATGAGATGGTCCATCCCTGCCTCTCATCCCGGGTCTTTTCCCTTGTGCGGTCTATGAAAATGCGCTCAGCAAGCACCTCCTTTAGAGACTGCCACCTCAAATCAGATACTAAGCTGCTTAGGTCGCCACCTGTGTGTCACAGAAATCACATTCTGTTCAATTAAGCTAAGTGGACTCTGAAGTAATGTCACATGCTCTGCAATTTGCCTGATTTGGGGATGGGGGGAGGGTGGGAAGATGAGGGGAGAAGCACACTCTGCATTCCAGCACTCTGGCCCTGCAGTGTCACGTGACCAGAACACAAATAGGATGCTATTTTAGAAAGGTGACATTTGTGGTTTCCTCCATGGCCTGCAGATTGCGGAGAGAGCAGCAGCGCTGAGGCTTCAGTCCTTGAAGCATCAGTCCTGATTATGAAGGTCAGAGAAGTGTGGAAAAGTGGGAGGCTGCCGGTGACGTGACAGGGGACTGCAGAGGATGACTGTCGTGGTGAACGCTCTATCACCTTAGAGGTCCATTTTAAATGTCTCATCTTCCTTTTGTTGATCCGTATCGAACCCAGATTGAGTCTTTTCTTGGTGCCAATGGCGGAGGCAATATCTGCAGATAGAGCTGCTCTGATAGTCAGAATTTGCCTACTGGACAGTCTCCACGTTTCTCCCAATCTAGGCTTCCTGTCACAATGGGGTAGGCTGAATGGCAAATTGTATAACATACATAAAATTGCTTTGTAAGTTGAGAGGAGCTACACATGCATGTGAACTTTTTTTTTTAAAGACAGTATATTGATTTGCCACTGATGCCTTAACAAAATGTCATAAACTTAGAGGCTTAGAACAACACAAATGTATCACTTTGTTTTGGTTATTTGTCCCATCCAGGTATTACTGAAATAGAACCAAGGTTTCTGCAGTGCTGTGTTCTTTCCCATGGTGCTGGGGGAGGCCACACTTTTTTGCTTTCCCTGGTTTCTTGAAGCCACTTTGACTTGGGGTTGCATTCTTCCATTTTCACAAATAGCAGCATGCGTGAGCCTTCACACAGTGTTCTCCATTTTCTTCTTCTGTGGTTCTCCTTCCTTGGGATCATCAGCTGCAAGTCCATGTCCATGGAGGGAGCTGGTGAGGGGTATAGAGTTCAGGTGGCTGTGGATATGACAAAGATAGCCCTCTGGGATATGAGTCCAGTAAATCACCTCATCTTTATTCCAGAGTATAGGAATATATAGGATTGGGGAGCCTGGGGACAAATTCTAGTTTGTACTTCTGGGGACAAACCCTAATTTGCACTAGGTGCCATGTTCCTATCGTAAGGCTGGGTATGTGGCAGTAGGTTCCTATAGCAAAGCTCCTAGTACAAGTCTTATTATCACAGGTACAGAAGAGGGAAAGCTTCTAGTAGGAACCTGCCAAGGGTCATGCTAGAGATAAATCAGGCATCCTGACCTAGAGACATCCTCCAGATAAGGCTAGGTAGAAAACAGGGAGCCTTTGCTAGGGGGTGTTTAGGGGGTCCTCCATGTTGCTGAGTTTAGAGGAAGCTGCCAGGCTATGGCAGACTACAACATCTGATCAGCAGGGCAGACTACAACATCTGATCAGCAGGGCCTCCCAAAATTCTTCCCCCTTCCACCTACAAGGGCCTTTGTGATGTACTTGCCATGCAAAGATCATCATAAAGACAACTGACTGGCAAATTCAATCCACCTGTAGTTGTAGTGCTCCTTTGCCCTCTAAGCAAGCATTCACAGGTTCTGCATAGAGCTAGGGAGTATACAGGAGGCAGGCTATAAATAAGAAGCTCTCTTCTGTCATTAAGTTCATAGTCAGGGGCTAGAGAGACAGATCAGTTGATAAAATAACACACAAACAAACCCTTAGCAACTACATAAAAGCCAAATTGAGCAGAGCAATATACATCTGCAACTACAGGTCAGGACTGCAGAAACCAGCAGCTCTTTGGGGCTAATTGTCCAGCAAGCCTAGCTCAATCACTGAGCTCAAAGTTGAGTGAGAACCCTCACCTCAAAAAAGTAGATGGACAAGATGCTCTAGAAGGTAAGACCCTATTACTGAAGATATCACACACCTTAGTTGTGTGTGGGAGCCCGTTTTCGGGTCCCTCATGGCTTTACCCAGCATGTCCGCATAGAGGATAATTAGGACCACGGGCTTGAGTGCAGGTGTCTGAGATGGTCTGCACTTGGCTGTGCTGGGGTAGGAGGTCTTTTGCTCCACCCCTTGGCGTCTCTATAAATACCCTGAGGCAGAGACAGTCAGAGCCCGTTGGAAAAGGTTCCAGGCCCTCTGAAGGCTATCCTTTATTTTCTATCTGTTTATCTCCGCAAGATTCTCCACAATAAATCCTTCTATCTAATATTTCCTGCTGCTCAAACTCAAGAAAACTCTGGGGAGCTGTGGGGTTGGTGGGTAAACGCCCCACAGTTGTGTGATGTAGAGAAATACAATTCCCCAAAGACTAGCTTTCATAACCCCTGAAGATTCTACTCATACTGGAGTAGGGTGGGGGGCATCAATGTTCTTACCCCTTGATGAGCCCTCTATGAACTGCAATACCCAACTGCCAGACAAGGTGTGCCCCCTGGTTCAGTGGTGTGGCATGACTGTTAGTGGACAGGCATCTGCTCTCTGATTGGATCTGACGCCTTCCCCACAGGAGGGAATTCATACTTGCTATTGTAAACCACGTTAAAACAAACATACAAACAAGCAAATAAAAAAAATAGCTTGGGAAGTCACAGATCCCAGAGGGAACTTACAACTGTTGTATGCTAAAATGACACACCTTCAAACTGTGTTGTAAATATTTGTATTAATAGCCATAGATAAATATTACTCTCACCCTTAATCAGACTAGCTTGTCATTGCTGTGAATGGTATTGACATAGAAGTCCAGGACTGCTGGGGTTACTAAGTGCAAGTTGAATGTTCATTCCTAAAAGGGATATGTATATCAGCCCTTCTAAGGCTCAAGGAACATTGAAGAAAAGGGTACAGAAGCATGGTAACAAACAGAAGATAGGGAGAAGGGCTATGAAACACCACCTTCTGCACATGACACAGCCATTACTGACATGATCTCACAGTAGTTGTGAATGCCTGTACTGGCCCTGTCTATAGCCATGGATGGGGGACAGGGTAATGGTTCAGGGATTCCTACCTCTTCTTGCTGAACTATTGACTACTGATGGATTCTGGGGGAGGGCTAGTCATTGTCTTCAGTCATGTACTCATTGACCAGGACTCAGTGTATAATTTAAAACCCAATGTAAACTGCAATGCTCTAGTTAAACAAATTGGGACACAAATAAAAACCAAACCCCAAAAATTAAATATGAGAGAAGGATTTATAAGGAGAATGGAAGAAGGCATGGCAGCCAGTAGTAAGAGCACTATAAGAGAAGTTGTAGACTAACAGCAATCTGAACACTTTATACATACATATGCAATTGTCAAAGAATAGATTAATAAATAAAGTAAATAAAAATTAAAATGAAAAAAAAAGAAGATAGTGATTGATGAAGACACCAAGCTTTGACCCTTGACTTCTGCATGTACATGCAAAAACATGCATGGGTACCCACAGGCAAATGTAAAATGTCTCCTCTCCTCACCCCCCCCCACACACACCAGAAACAAACAAACAGAAAACCAAACAGTTTATTTTGTCTTGGCCAACTACTCCTAGACATGGAGCCTATCCTGTAGTGTGATTGATATACCTTATGACACTCCACTGGAGAGAAATGATTTTGATCTTGCTTGGCAGTCATTACTTGTAAATGACTTCTTGGTTAGGGGTGAGACTTTGTACCCCCTTCTCTTTCTCAATGCTGAGATTTTTGTATGGTTTAGCCTGTTCAGATTTTGCTTGTTATGATTTTCATTTGTGGTATGTATGAGTGTGTGTGTGTGTGTGTGTGTGTGTGTATGTGTGTGTAAGAGAGAGAGAGAGAAAAAAGAAAATATGAAGATACGAAGTTGAGTGGAGAGGGAGATGAGAATCCGAGTTGGAAAAGGGGAAAGAATATGATCAAAATAAATTTTATTAAAAACAAATAAAAATATGTTAAGTAACATTCTTGTCCCCAAGCAAATAATCACTGGTTGTAGTCAGCATTATGGACTCTGTATGCTTTCTAGATGGATGGGTAGATAGTTAGACAGACTGATGGATTGCTGAATAGGTCAATGAATGAATCAGTGAAGAGGAAACAGTAAGAATAAACTAGGATGGATTATGAATATAATATAATCCAATGCCAACCCATATGCTATGAGAGAACAAGAAATCTGCTTAGAAAGGATAACAAAACACACTTTAGAGATGAAAAACAATTGCTGTATTCAAACCAGGCATCCACTCTGTTAGTAAAACCATGGACATCATCTCCTCTTAATCTTTATAACATTCCATCTAACCCATAAGAAAATTGATCCCAGGAACAGTAAGAAGTTCATCTGAATAAAAACAGCTTGCCAACAACACAGTCAAGCTTTCACTGCTCTTTGTGAGAGTCTAGTTTCCATGCTATTTAATCCTCATTGAAGGATATGGTTGCAGTTGCTCATTGCAGTTGGTCATGCAGATAAGCCATGCAGCATTGCATGCTGACTCATCTGAGCTGCTGTCTCCAGCTTTTTTACTCAAGCACAAATTTGCATGTTGCCGTGTGTGTTGGCTTGAATGAGAAATGTCCTCACAGACTCAGGCATTTGAATATTTGGTCCCAAGTTCACAGCACTATTTGAGAGACTTAAAGAGCTGCATCCTTGCTAGAACAAATATGTCACTGGGAGTGGGCTTGGAGAACTTAAAGCATTGCATCATTACTGGTTTGCACAAAGCTTTATACATGTGTCTGAAGCTGTAAGCTTCAGCTTTCTGCTTCTGCTGTCATGCCCCCTTTGCTATGATGGACTTTTATCTCTGGATGAGGTTTACCTCTGGAACCATTAGCCAAAATAAACTTTTTCTTCCATGAATTGCTTTGGCCATGGTCTTTTATGAGAGCAACATAAAAGTAAATAGCATATTGGGGATGTGTAATTTAGATGTGATTGATATTGGAACCAGTGAGTAGAGAGAGAAATTGATTGTTGTTTATAAGGATGCATGGGCCTCAGTTGAAAATGGAAGCTTTTAAGTCAGTGGTTGTCAACTTGTGCATCTTGACCATTTGGGGGGTTTCATATATCCTACATAACAGATATTTACATTATGATTCCTAACAGTAGCAAAATTACAGTTATGAAGTAGCAACAAATAATTTTATGGTTGGGGGTCACTACAACATGAGGAACTATATTAAGGGGTCATAGCATTAGGAAGGTTGAGAACTGCTGCCTTAAGTGGATAACTGAAGAATGAATTCCAGAATTCTCTTCAACAAAAGCAATACAAAATGATGATGATGATGATGATGATGATGATGATGATGATGATGATAAAGTGCAAAATAGAAATCATGCCTGTGTTGAGCCAGCTACCCTGGAGTGAACAAACTCATAAGAGAACAGTTACTATTTGAATTTTCACCCAGCCTGCCCACTTCCCCTGCAGGCTTCAGACACATCAACCTCTATGTTGTGTAAGCCGCTTCTTTAATAGTGGTTTCTTTTTCTCTTAAGTGATTTGTATCTTTAGAGAATTCTCATTTATACATTCTCTAATACTGAGTTCAAACATATCAGTGCAAATCCACATAATTTAGTTTGACTTTAACAAGCATAAGACTCCCAGGATGTCAGTGTTATTTGTTAAAAATTGCCCTTGTGGTCAGAGCATTTCACACTAACAATACCTAGCAGCTAACACCCAGGCTTGCCTCACAATGCCTGTGGGTCCCATTCCCTTGTGACCTTGATACTCCTGGTAGCATCATAATATAATTGTCTTAACTCTAGAGAGACACAGTGCTTACTCTGGCAAGAAATGCCTCATTAACTGAGGGTGTCTTTGACTACATAAGTTAACTTAAATGAAAACTTGTAAAAATTCCAAAAATGGGTGGAGGAATATGTTCTAGGATTCAACAGGAATCTGAACTCTGTTACTAAAAGAATATTAGTAATGCTGATCATTGTCCGTGAGCTTTTGGGTTTATATCTAAATAATAGTGACCTGAGAACAAATGGCCAGATCAGGGTCACTTGGGGGTTTCCAATCAGTGAGCAAAACAGGTTCCCATTCTGCCTTTCAGCAACTGCACATTATGAATTCTGCCTTGAAAAGTGGCACCAGGCTTCTACCTGACCACAATGTGGCATTTTATGTCAGGGCTGCACCCCTCCTTACAACTGGAAGATCTTCAATAAGGATGATCAGGAAACCTCTGTAACAGGGCTCCAGGAGACCTTGGCTTCTGGAAGCATAACTCTAATCTTTGCTTGATTTTCATGTGACCTTCTTCCTGTCTTCATGTGTTCATTTGTTGTAAGGTTATCAGTCACAAGACCTAGGACCTATCCTATCAAGAATAATTACTTCTTCAGATTATTGCCTTAATTATAGCCACATAGATCTTATTCTCAAACAGGGGAACCAAATGAGTGGCCAGGCAATTTACCATAGTGAAGTCTCAAAGGTACATGGCTTGGTAACGAAAGCTTGGAGGCCTTGAATTCAAAGCATTAGAATTTCAGCTATATTATGATTTCAGACAATTCAAATTTTCTAACATCCCCAGAAAAAGACGGGGTTATTTACCTTTAATATCAGTTTTGTTTTCATTTATATAAAAGAGAATAATGAAATGTTCAAATATATGCATTCATGTATCAGCTTCAGATAAGCAAAGAGCATTGTCTATGAATAGAAATGAATATGGAGCTAGGCTACTAAAAAGGATATGGTGTGGCTGGCAATGTGCTGATATTCTTTTGTATAGGCATGTACAGGTTTGTGTAGTGTGCATGTAGTCACTGATTGATTAATCAATGACTAAATACTACTTAATATTACATATATGATTAATGTCTACTATGTTTCTCACTTTTTTGTTGTACTAATAGTTTCTCCCATCCTACATTGTGTGACACTCAAACGCTCAACAATGTTCAGGCTGTTTCGCGTAGCCTCCCATGAGATGCTTTGAGCCTCTCCATAAGGTTAATGACTCCTTAACACATAAACTTGAAACTTAGCTTTATGAAATGACTAGAAATCCTTATTCCTGTTTGTGAAAAGTCTCTCTAAGGGTGTATTTTCATATGATTTTTCCTCAATAAAATAGGTTCTGTCCTGTTGTAGTTTTTAATTATTTGATATACCATTTTATCTTGCTGCATCTACATGGTCAAGAGAATGAAAAATTGAGTGGTATCGTGAAGTACAAATATATATTCATACATACATATTTATATTTTTAAGATTTATTATTGTATGTATACAACTGTGTTGTTTGTGTGGATGTAAGTGCACCATGTGCATGAAGTGCCCACAGTTTCTAGAAGAAGGTGTTGGATCTCTGGGAAAGGAGTTACAGGTGGCTGTGAGCTTCTAGGTAGGTACTGGGAACCAAACTCAAGTCCTCTGCAAGGGCAACCAGTGCTCTTAACCACTGGCACATCTCTCTAGCCCCCATCCAAACACGTTTTGCACTAGCTCACATGCACATGCATATCAGAAATCTCATTGTCATTCACACATCTTTCCAAGCAAATGACATGCTGGAATTGGCTTTGTGGGACTAGCAATCTTTATTCCTGTTTGTGAAAAGTCTCTTGGGAGATATATTTTTGTCTTTTATTTTTCCTGAAAAATAATTCCTGGCTAAAATGATATGTTGAAAGCAGTATTTTTCTATGTAAATACAGTTGAATAATGTTTCTGAAATATTAGTATTTGAAGTTAATTTTACAAATGAAATTACTAAATAATCCAAGACATATCTCATCCATTAGTAATTAGATAACAATGTATGATACAGTTTATTAAAGTACTGGAGTTTCCTTTTATTTATTAGCTAGGTGACCCCGAGAAAGGTAATTAATTTCCATAGCCTGCTCTTTAATTGACATATATGTTAAGACCTCATAGAAGACTTAATGAAATTTAAATAAGATTGAGACTATGTTCAATGCTAATAATGATAATATGTCCACAAGCTAGTATCCCATTCTGTCATTTATATGTGTCAAAGTGGCATTCTTCTACACACTGAAGCCTTCTTCAGCTGTGAAAGTTGGCGATTTTATATCAAAACCGGCCTTGTCAATCACAGGGTGGATCGGACTTTTGCTAAGGACATCCATGGTTTTACTCTTTTGAAAATAATAGTGCACTTTAAGTGGTTCCCAAGTATTCTATGTGTATTTCCTCATGTGGTGCCTCCCCACAGTGCCCAAACAGAGACTCATAATAAGTGTGTCCTGACTCACATACTTGAACTCAGAGGCAACAGAGCCAAAATATCATGGGCTAAAAACAAACAAGCCCTCTTCCCCTTCCTAACATATTTTGTCACAGCAACAAAAATGAACTGAACCAGGAATGATGGCCTGTCTTCATTATCTCCTGGTAATAACGAAGCTTGCAATTGGTGGTAGCCATGGATGGGGATTAAATGGCATACTCGTAAGAGGCGCTATTTGATAAAATGTGCACCCTACTAAGGGAAAGCAACAGGAGAGTGACTGAGAGTAAATTCCTGGAATAGGACCGTCAGTGTGTTAAAGAGTTCTCAAGAGAGGGTAGAGGGTGTTAAAACACACAAACAAAAACATCCCGGGCTCATAAAGTCTGCCTTGATTTTGCCCATCCAGCACAAGTCACATTTACCTCTTGCATTGGTTAGCCAAGTAAGCATCCTGAAAGGTGAGGCTTTATAGAGCTAGACATTTGGATTTATGGTCCAGTGTTTAGCAGAATTGCCTGGAATGCTAAGTAGACAGTTTCCCAGGATGACTTTTGCATTTTGAATTGTGTTGCGTTCCACTTCTGTTTTGTCAATAGGGTTTCTCAAATCAACGCTCTTTTGTTTCCCCGGGTCACTATTCTACAACATTAAATAAAATCTGTGCCAGAACTAATCTTGGCATAGCTTCGTCTTAGCTGCTTGTACTTTTAATTATTCGACTTGCCATTTCATTTTTGCTGAGCCTACATGGTCAAGAAAATGTGAAAAACTGTAACCAGCAAAATGCAGTCTCAGTACATATTCATGCATATATATTTTGCATGAGCTCACACACACATGGACATAAGAAATCACATTATGATGAACCCATATGTCTAAGTGAAGTTCAGGTATGGGCTTTATTCCTAAATTTGGAAATTTGATGCAAATATAACTAAATGTAATTGATAAAAATCTCTAAATATTCATTCTTTTTAGCCACTTTTCTTTCAGCAAAAAAAAATATTTATCCACGACTGCCATTTTTTCTCTACCACATACCTATTTTAACAGTTATAATACAATTACATTGTCTTCTCCCCTTCCCTTTCCTCTTCCCACCTCCTTCCATCCATCCTCATTTACCTTCTCTCAAATTCATGGCCTCATTTTCTTTAATTGCTGTTACACACACACACACACACACACACACACACACACACACTGATACTAGATACATAAATACAACCAGCTCAGTCCTTATAATGTTATTCATATGTATATGATGAAGAGTCACCCCTTAGAATTGGATAATCAGTTGAGGGGTTCATCCCTGGGAAGGATATTTTTCTCAGTCTCAACATTTCCCAGTTGTTCATTGTTCTTCATCCAAAGTCGAGGCCCTGCAAGCTTTCCTCCTTTAATCTTAGCGTGTTCATTGCTGTCATCATTCTATTTTTATTTAGACATCCATATTACATGATATTAGTAACCCTTAAATACTTCTACCAGAGATGAGATTCTCCTTCCCTCCACCCAGGCACAACATCTTTTCTGTGTGCAGTCACTTCGAAGAATGGGCCATTTCAAGTCCTGGAAGGAACTTTTAGTAATTTCCAAGACTATTGTCTTTTTTTTTTTTTTTTTTTTGGTTTTTCGAGACAGGGTTTCTCTGTGTAGCTTTGCGCCTTTCCTGGAGCTCGCTCTGTAGCCCAGGCTGGCTTCGAACTCACAGAGATCTACCTGGCTCTGCCTCCCAAGTGCTGGGATTAAAGGCGAGCGCCACCACCGCCTGGCTTGACTATTGTCTTTTTGACAAAAAATGAATATGGGTGATCTGACAAGGGGGTTGGTTCCCTTCAGTGATTGAGCTGGCAAAATCTGATTTTTTCCCATCTTACAAATTTTGAATTTGGAAGTGGAAACAGGCTTAATTATAAGTTCTAGACAAGATTAACAAAGCTGGCATGTTTAAAAACTACGAACAAAATTGAGGCCTGCAGTGATGGATGAAGTACATACAAAGGGAGAGGAAGAAACTATATGCAGGGAGAGAATAATACACAGCACACACATGGAGAAAAAAAGAAAATGTAAGGAAAATATATGGGAACATTATTTTTCTATCATTACTATAACACTTTAGTACTAAGTTGGAGATTTAAAATGAGATAAAGGTCCTGGAGAAGTAGCTCTGCAGTTCCGAACATTTACGTTCTTGTAGAGGATCCAAGTTCCCTCCCAGGACCCATATCAGGCACCTCAAAACTGTTGTTAACTCCAGCTGTAGGCAACCCATCACCCGTTTCTGGTCTCCAGAAATGGGATTATATCGTTAGCAATCCACGAAGTCTGCTAAATGGGCAAAGGAATTTATTTTGGAAAGAAAACTCACAAGACAAAAGAGGAATTGGTTGCAGGATGCTGGAAAAATGAGGCACGGTCCAACACTGTTCTCTGGTGAGATCTGCTGTGGTCCATCCCTGCATCCAAAATCACGAGGTAGTGAAGAGATAACCACATATTTGCATCCTAGGTCTGAAGTGTCCCCAAGAGGCCACATGCCCCAGGGCCATGTACTTCAAGGTCATAGCCAGATGTAACAGTTACCTGCTACCTCACTAGGGGCAATGCTTCAGGACATGGTGGGAACAGCTAACAGCTACACTCCTAACCGTACTCATTTGCCCACACATCTATGCACATGACCACTACTTCCACACATACACACAATTAAAAATAAAGATAAATCTTAAAAATTGTATACAGACTGAGCAGGTTGTATTTATGTATTTAGAAATATAAATGTATATACATATGTAGATATGCACATAACAACAAGTGACAAAAGACTTTGAAGGAGAGCAACGAGGGTATATGGGAAGGTTAAGAAGGAAGAAAAGAAAGAGGAGAGGGATGTAATTATATTATGATCTAAAAAAGTAAAAGAAATAATTATTTGAAACTTCCATTCCTATCTCATGAAGTTGGAAAGAGAAAGAGAAAGCCTGTTAGGGCATATTGAACCCAATGATCTATAATAATGATAATAAATAATAGTAAGTATAACTATAAAATTATGATTTCTCAGCTCTGTAGGCTGGAAGTCAGACAATCTGCATGGGCTAAAATTAAGGTTTTGTGGGGCTTTGCTTGTTTCAAGAGGCCCAGGAAACATGTGCATCCAAGTTTAGAGACTGAAAGAATGCAATCTACTGTGATGTTAGGACTGAAGTTTGTATTAATTTTATAGGCTATCTGCCAGGATCCTCATTCAGCACTTCTGAAGTCCACATCCAACTTTTGTAGACATCTTCAAATCCAATAGAGGTGGATCAAGTCCTTACCATACTTCAGATCTCTATTCTTCCACATCTGCCTCTTTCATTTTATTTTTACTAGTTTTTATTTTTTGAAAATAAAATGTAAGTACATTGTTTATTCCTTTCCTCCCTCCAGTTCCCCCTATAACTGTGCCCCCAACTTGCTCTCTCCCAATCGAACTCATAGTCTCTTTTTCTTTAATTGACATATATGTGTGCATATAGTAATATGTAAAATATATATTTATGTATTATATCTATTTAGAAATATATTCCTAAATATGGATATATTATTGGTATATAATATTCCTAAATATATAAACACAACATCCTCAATCTATACAATATTTCCTTGTATGTGTATGGGTTCAAGACTGACCAGTTGGTACTGGACAACCAATTCTTTCCTGCTGTCTCATATTGCTGTGTTTCCTTATGGTTGGCCAAAACAAAAAAGACTACTAATATGGAGACTCATTTGATTCAATGAAAGCAGGCAATAACTCAGGTCAACTAAATTACTTCCTGGTCCCTGGCCTTTATAAATCTTGAAGGTCTCCTCCTAGCAACTTAGGCTAGTGTCTGGTTGACTAATCAGAGCTTCTTGTGGACATCTTTATAACATTCTCTGTAGTTAGAAGACAAGACATGAAATACATTCCCTGGGGCCACAATAGTGAAGGAGATGCTAAGAGGACCTTGCTGTTTCCTGATGACATTCAATCCTTGGTTCAAATCTTTATTTATGCTTTGGAGCATCCTTGCTTTAGATTTTCAGCAAAGCATCAAAACATTCTTGCAATGACATTCTTACTTGCTTAAATTAAAATTACTAAATGATCCACTTAGCAAAAGTAAAATATTTAAGATATTTCTCATTTGTGAGGCTGCAGAGACAGTTCAATGTTTAAGAGCCCTAACCATTCTTGCAGAGGACCCAAGCTGCATTGCCAGTATCTATATGGTGGATCATAATCATTTGTAGTCCAGGTTAAATAAAATCATTTCCATTGACCCTTATAAGTCTTGAGGAACTCTTCACAGCAACTCCAGGGCATCTGATTCCCCTTTCTAGCCTCTCTGACAACTAGGCATACACACAGTGCACAGAAATAAATGCAGCAAGACACCAATACACATGAAATAAAAATAAATATTTTATTAAAAGATTTAAAATTTTTAAGTATGTGTACGAGTGTGTCTGAATGTACATAAGTGCAATTGCTCATTTAGGCCTAAAGAGGGTATCAGATGTCCTAGAGTAGGGCTTATAGGAAGTTATAAGTCATTTGACATGGGGACCCAACTCAGGTTCTCTGGAAGAGCACTATATAAGCGCACTTAAGCAATAATCTATCTCTTTAGGCCCAAAACAAAACATTTTAACACACCTTTTGTATAAGACTCCATGTAACAAAAAACATTTCTCAGCATGAAATACTAATAAGAGCAACTACCCTAGTTGTCTGCATGGATTCAAGGTAACTTCCAACCCCAGTGTTTTTATTTGTGAAAGCGTCCATGACACTTAGGCTTTTAGTCAATATCAATGGGTACTATGTAGAAAAATATGACTGTTGACATGTGATAAAGGCAGTCTTAACATGGTGAGTCAATCAAACTTCCAAGTTTCTTTTCTTTTCTTTTCTTTTCTTTTAATTTTATTTTATTTTACAATACCATTCAGTTCTACATATCAGCCATGGATTCCCTTGTTCTCCCCCGTCCCGCCCCTGTCCCTTTCCCTCCAGCCCACCTCCTCCATTCCCACCTCCTCCAGGGCAAAGCCTTCCCGAGGACTGAGATCAACCTGGTAGACTTAGTCCAGACAGGGCCATTCCCCTCCTCCCAGGCCGAGCCAAGCGACCCTGCATAAGCCCCAGGTTTCAAACAGCCAACTCATGCAATGAGCACTGGACCCAGTCCCACTGCCTGGATGCCTCCCAAACAGATCAAGCCAATCAACTGTCTCACCCATTCAGAGGGCCTGATCCTGTTGGGGACCCCTCAGCCATTGGTTCATAGTTCATGTGTTTCCATTCATTTGGCTATTTGTCCCTGTGCTTTATCCAACCTTGGTCTCAACAATTCTCACTCATATAGACCCTCCTCATTCTCGCTAATTGGACTCCGGGAGCTCCACCCGGGGCCTAGCCGTGGATCTCTGCTTCCAGATCCCTCAGTCATTGGATGGGGTTTCTAGCACGACAATTAGGGTGTTTGGCCATCCTATCACCAGAGTGGGTCAGTTCGGGCTGTCTCTCGACCATTGCCAGCAGTCTATTGTGGGGGTATCTTTGTGGATTTCTGTGGGCCTCTCTAGCACTTA